>JAFBJT010110231.1:215238-230238 GCA_016785325.1 Chascanopsetta lugubris | reverse complement strand
CAGATTTGTTTCTTGTGTTTAATGAAGAACTGAACTGGACATTTCTGTATCTACTCTTACAGCTGCCTCGTTTTATCATATGCTTTCAGTTTCTATCTACATCACAATCTCTGAGCCAGTATCACTTTCTGTCTCTCTCTGCATCTACCCCCTTCTCTGTCTGTCGTCTGTCTGTCTGTCTCTCTCTGTCTGTCTGTCTGTCTGTCTCTCCCCGTCTATCTCTTTCTCCCTGACCAGTGTGAAGTGTAATTGAAGGAGCAGTCTTCACATGGCCCACAGGCATGGAGGGGACATTGTGTGCGCTGTGGCGGCAAATTGCTCTCCTTGCTCCTCCGAGCCCATACCTCTCCTTCACTTCTCTCCTCCTCTCCTCTCCTCTCCTCCTCACACTCTCACTACTTTATTAGTCAGCCCTCTCCATCACCACTTTCAACTGCCCCCCACCCTATCGTCACTGCCTTGTTTGACTCCTCCATCTTCCTCTGCCATCATTTTTAAAATGCTGACTGGCATCATTTCAATTTCGTGTGTGTTGTCAATGACAAAACATTGAAAAGTTGCAAGTGAGTTGATATGAGGGGAAGTAAACAGCCCTGAGTTTCTCGCCAAAGATGACACTACCCTCACTTTCTGCAGAATCCAACAGGAGCCGCCTGCAGTGATTATCCTGCGGTGCGAGGCACCACTGTGACGCATCTCCAGGAAAGACCACACAATTAATTATTCACCAAGTTTGTTTGTCAGGCGACATGTCGGACCGGCAGTCGGGCTGTCTGTCCAAACACTTGAAAAAAGAAAACGGGGAGCCACACTTGAGGAGACACTCAGGGTGCATGAGTAAGAAAGTGAGTAAGGGGGGAGTGAGCACACCCTCTTGGGTTAGTGGAAGTGACAGAGCGTCTATGATAGGGGATGCGAGAAGCCTCCAATATGAAGAGCGATTTGAGCAGCCTGCCTGCAGAGAGGCACACAGCTCCACAGAATGAGAGAGGGAGATAGACGGAGGAGAGAACCTGAGGGAGGGGAGGAATGAGGAAGAGGGGAGAGTGGTATTCGGGCCGAGACGAAGAAGCGCATGCTTCATTAAGTGAGGAAGTAATCCTGGCTAATTAAGGCTCTCCATGACAGCACTGTCAGGGATGACTGATCCTTCAAATGGCACCTCCCTCTCCTGACTGACAGCCCGCCTGCTCTCACTGCTTTGAAGGTGAGAACTTTCTTACTTATTCCCACAGCTTCCCCCCCGTCCCCCCCTTGTCGCTTCTTATCCCCAATTCAAAGTGTTTTTCTTTGTTTTTGTGTCTCATTATCATTTCTGCAGGCGAGTATATGTGTTGGTAAAGGAGGTGAACGTGCGTGATGATGTGTGTGTGTGCTTGCTCTCTTGTGTGTCTGTGAGCATTTGTGCGTGTGTGTGTGTGTGTGTGTGTGTGTTTCTACATGTGCAATAATTGCTGCAGTACCTGGGTGAAATACTAGAGGAAATCAGTAGATGGAAGGCGCAGCCCATTGATTGCTTGACTAATTAATCAGCTGCATTGACTCCATGTGGATCCAGGCTTACAGAGTAGAGGGTTGGCACTGGGCCCTTTATGAGCCCATAATGATTCCTCAGCCCACAGGGTCAGGGCCTCATCTGGCCTTTCGCTCAGCTGTGGTAATACTACCACAGCATTGAAGCTTCGAAAGTAACTGTGCCCAGGCTCAAAGTTCAGCCCGTCCTCAAATGTAAACTTCCATGTGTACACGCGGCATCACTGCTTCCAACCTGCGCAACATGAGCATGTTTTCTGTGCAGTGGCGTGTTTGGCCCTTATTTATAGGCTTCGTTTTCACAGTGGGACACTTTCTTTACATGATCGATTGTAGGCACCAAGGAGACACCCAGCGACCACATGTGTGCACTGACCTATGCCATTCACAGAGGAGCTATGTTGATAGTTAGTGTCCCCCTGCAGGAGAGCGCACATGAAACAGCAACCTGAGCTGAAACCAGAGAGAGCAGAGGCCATGGTATATGACCCAGACGCCCAGACAGGGTTGTACTGTCCTGGCTGACATCAGACCTCGACCCCCCAAGCTCGGCTCAACCTGGCTCAGTCCAGCCTGTCCCAAAACACTAGGACAAGCCTCTCGTAAACATGCCTATAAAAGTCCTGTTTGTGTTGCAGCTCAGTCCCAGGCCTCAGGAGGTCACTCACGTGAGCAGCCTCTCTCCGAGTTGGCCAACTATCTTGGGGCTGTGGCATCTGAGTGTCACAACAGGTGTCTGTGTGTCTGTGCTGCACAACCCTGGTGTGCATCGACCGTATCATTGTTCTCGATGATGTCCGCACCCAAACATCATTAATGGAAAGTATTCTCTGTAATCATACACCAGGATGCAAAGGAAGACTGGCATCCCACCTGCCTGTAGACGTTCTAATATACATGCACATGTTTTTATGCGTGGATGCATATTCATCTGACAGTGCGGTTCCGTGGGTATGTGCACCGATAATGTGTATGAGTCCACTTTCCGCTGCTCTATGGGGATTTTTAATGGGTGGCTGCATTAACACAGCCAGGCTCTAATAGCCTACTTGAGGTTCTTTTTTCCTTGGAGTGCCAGCAACTCATGAAATAGATGATTTAACAGCAAGAAGCCTCTCCATCACACGCAGAGTTGGAAATAAAAGCCAACTGGAGCTGGAGAGGTATTGAGCTATCGTTTTATGGGTCTGGGCAGCAGTTTATCCTTCTACTGTTATCATGAATTAACAGATTTCTGCTGTAGATGGGGGTTATTTGAACATGTCTGATGGGTGTGCGTATTGGTAATGGTATGGGTGAGGTCCTGTGGGAAAGATGGAGGTGATATTATTGCCATCTCCATTGGTAGTAAAGTATTATAGAATAATTGCACTGAACGTGTTATGTTTGTATAATCGCCTGAATGTAAAGTGAGATGTTATATTTACATTATTTTTCCATCTTATGGAGACAGCCATATTGCAGGACTAAGTCTTTGCTAAGTCACCTCATGGGCCGGATTGGACCCTTTGGTAGGCGGCTTTTGGCCTTTGGGCCATATGTTTGACACCCCTGCTATAGAATGTTCAAACTGCACACATTTTTGCTTTTAATGAAAAATGAAATCTCCTAAGCAAACCCCTACATACTTGATAGGAAAGTGTGATCCGAGGGCTATCCACTTATAATATGTAATATTATATGGAATTGCAATTGCAATATGGAATTCTACCACTTGGTGGAACAAAGTCGTACACACTGTACTTTGAAGTGTTTGTTCAGATCCTCTTGATGCACCTAACATATGTACTGACTCGGCCTCAGTAATGAAAGAAGGTCCACTTAATAATTCTCCCAATAACAATATAACATAATCCATTTCATTTTGATACCTATGCATACTTCAGATTTTCACTGTAAAACTATTTTATTCTCTGTCCCCAGAGAAGAATTTAAAACAACAGCCTTCACTTAGGAGCCATTTACTTAAAAGACATATAATGTGAAATGTATAATAATCAATATTGACGAAAATAAAACGTTTGTCTTCATCTGTTTCTCAGCCTGTTGGTTCAAGTATGTATTTCTGCTCATGCTCGGCTGCCTATAATAAAGACTGCAGCTTAATTGCTATGTTGCATGCAGTGTCAGAATAGCTGTGTGTGAGCTGCCATGCTGTTACCACTGCTGTGGCTGCTGCTGCTGCTCCTGAGATGGACAACTGTGACTTTCTCTTATTCAATCCCATAAGCTCCTGCTGTAAGCTCCCTGGTTCCCTCGGGTGGCTGGACTGGAGTTAAAGCACTACGACTCAGGCAGTTAAAGTTTACAGTGTCGTAAAGAGGACTCACACGGGCCAGCCCTCTAAAGATAACGCTAAATACACAGTGATTACAGTGTATGGTCGGTGGGGTGGTTGGTACTTGGAACTATACGGATGCACACAAAGTTGATTTGTAAGTTGTTACTAAAATGACATGCATGACCATAATGTTTCTGAGGGTGAGAATGTGCCTCTATGCTTGGGTTCAAACACACATGTATGTAACACCACCTCACTGTTAACACCCCCGAACACATGCTGATTCAGCTTGAATTGTAGTCTTGTATCATAACAACATTTTCCCGATGATTGTCGGTCTTGTTCCTATAGTGACCATTGACAAATACTGCAAACATGTACACTGACATAGTACTATGTAAGGGTCAGTGGTATTTCAGTGGTTACATATACAATTGTTATTTCCTTCAGGTTTAAGTGACTCTGCAACTGACGCAAGCGTCAGATTGACTTGGCATTAAAGGGAAGACCTATGACCTATGTGGCTGAGCTTGTTCCTCTACCATTTCCAGTGTGATTCTATTAGGCGCATCTTCCACTGTTAGCATGTGAATAGCATAGCAATGAAAGTTGGTGGTATTTTTTGTGGAGCATTTTTATTACATTATTTGTATCAAGATGCAAGATGAAATGATGTGGCAGGTTGCCATGGTAACACTGTTGCCGAGCCAATGTTGAGTTGCAAGGTATTGTTGATTTCCCCCGATAGGTGGTCGTCTACAGTGCGTTTGTTACAAATAAACCACTCGTAGTTAAACTCGTCTCATCCATTGTCGGATTCCTCTAAATGTCTAAATCCCTGCTAAACTGACGGATCTTGATGAGAAAGAGGCGACCACACGACACTACTGTGGTCTGTTTGTCTTTGACTGTGAGAGAGCGAGAGAGCTAGAAAGTGAGAGAGATTGTGCTTTAGAGTCAGTGAGCACATAGGGCCATTTTTAACCTCAGTCACAAGACGCCATGCAGTATAGGGTTAGAACAGAGATGAGCTCCTTCTCTCAGAATAGTCCCTAGGAGGCCATGAGGCCCCCGCCGCTGACCCTGGTCTGCATTCCAGTTGGCAGACACGCAGTTGTTGGGTCAGACATGGTTCCTGTGCTGGCCAGGGACAAGATGACATGGGGAGGTGGGGGGTGGGGGGCAGATAGTGATGCAGTGTGGCCCATTTTACCACTGACAACTGTACTCTATTTTACACGCCCCTTTATGGGGGAAGAGAAAAAAGGTGTAGTGGTGGATTGTACCTCACTTACTCTCATGAAACTTTTTCTCGTTGCGATCGCCTTTCTCTGTCTTCCACTGTATATGACTCGCCTCACAGCGTGAGAGCTTCTCTATTTCAGTTTTGTAACGACGCAGGACCTTAAATCATACATCCCTGGCCTTTCCATGCTGCTCACCTCCCCACCTCCCGCCCCCCTCTGAAGCTGGGCCATAAAAATATCCCACTATTCCTTGGGTGATGCATGTCTGGAATAGCTTCCATTGGGAATAAAAATATCTAAATACAGCGGGACAATTATGAATGTAAGACACAAGGGGTCAGGGGAAGGTGAAGGGGGCCGCAGCAACAATAAATAGAGGGGGTTTCAGTCTGAGTGAACTTGGTAATGATGGGACCGATCCACAGTGTGCACCTTTAACCTTCGAAATCTAGTGGTACAGGTCACATGTTTGTCTTTACAGCCAATCAACACCAGTGTCGACCCTTACCACCAAAATTACTTTATTGTCATTGAATTGTAAAACTTGATATATCTGTCAGTTATCTGTCATATTTGAATCATTCTTGTTTACTTTAGAAATGCATCCGATTTTAAATGTGATCAACACATCCACTGTTTTTACACATATGCTTTCAATCTGGAATTCTTAAACAGGAAGTGGCACAAGAAACAAATGTTATCTGCACTTAGACATTTTCGTTCTAGTTCACTGCTCGTCTGATTGCAGCTTAAAGATGTAGTGTGGACGATTGTTTGTCACTTCTATCTATAGAAATATAATTATAAAACAATTATGTATAGATATTTTTACAAATGTATAATCAGCCCAACGCATGACTTTCTTTTTTAGACAACCCTAAAATTAGTATGACAATATACAACTTCACCAGTAGATGTCACCAAACCTTACACACTGCACCTTCAACGATAAAATGAAATGTTTTGAATTTTTTAACATTATATGGCTGATCGGGTTCGACAACTGCAGAGTCTCAGTCACAGACACTCGCCGTCCAGATGAAAGTTATAGCTTTACTCAGGGGTGCTGTAGCAGTGCTTTCTCCACCCAGAGTTTTCCAGCCTGTCTGCTTATTCCAGCCATCGTCACTTCAGTCACAAGCCAGCTTCTCTGACCTCTGAGCTACCGCCACCCCTTAACACAAGTGTTACAGACACGTAGTCGGGAGGCTGGCTGTGTATATGGAGATTGAGCACTGATCTGTGTCTCCCCAGTGGGAATGAGTATATGGAGTGGTATGGAAGTGTTGTATGGACTCTGTCTTTTATTTTCAACACTCTACTCCCAGGTGGTGACAGCCCAGCGCTAAGTGCGGTAATAGCCAATTGATTTTGTTCTCTTTTTTTGTTGGTGCCTAGACATAAATCAAAGTGTCTGTCAGGACCCCAGTGTAGTTTTGTGTGTGTGTGTGTGTGTGTGTGTGTGTGTGTGTGTGTTTAATAGGGGTTGTGAGGGTTCTGTTTGGACTGGGAAAGTGTCAACAATTAATCCAGCCTCTGATCTGCAGGCCACTGCTCTCCTGACCCTCAGTCACAATCCATACGCCCCAGTTGGGACACCTTCACCAAAAGGCTCAAATCAACATGGAGAATCCAACTGCGGTTCAGTTCTTCTATCATCATATGTGTTATTTGTTTTTAAGTCCCCTGTAGATTGTCCATATACAGAATAAATAGTTTCATATTCACTGTGGATTACAAGCCAAATTTGAAGATTCAGTGTGTGAGATTGGATTGTAATAAAGCGCTGCAGCATATGCTGCTATTTTGCACGTCGTAAAAAGGGCTTTTAGACGATGTAAAGTCTTTCACTGGAAAAAATGTCAAAGTAGCTGCAAATCCCCCGTCCCCCTCCCTCAAGAATCCAAGTCACGGGAGGAGAGAGGTGGAATCATAGAGAACACAGATGCGAGCAACACTGGAACCATGTTAATCCTTTTAATTCAATTATGGTAAATAGGGACGGAGCTTCCTTCTAAACAAAACACAATATGCAGGAGTTCAGCAGGCAGTGGCGGGGGGAGCCTCTGATGTAAGAAAGGCGGCCCAGTTGGAGGCCTGGTGGTCTCCAGGGATACCTCCCAGCTCCCAAACCCCCTACTGAGGCTTTCCCCCCTAAAGGCTCTGCCTGGCCCAGCACGGGCCTGTGGAGTATAGGGTGGCAGGGCTGGACACTATGCCTGAGACAATGGGCTTTGAACCACACACACAGCTGCGGTCATTCCTCTACAGTCCTAATGGGGAAGTGGAAGAGGACGAAAAAGCGAGGTGGTGTGTATGAAACCGAGATCTGCCAAAGTGCTTTCGTGGCCTGTGCTCCTCACTCCTCCTGAACTGGTTGTGTCCAACAGTAACCTGCTAACCCAGGCCAGACTGACACCAGCACCTCCTGTGGTATGAAAGAGAGTGTCTGTTCCCGGGGATGAACACAGGACAGAGAGGGAGGGAGGGAGGGAGGGAGGGGGTGGGGGTCTGAGAAAGGGAGTATGTTTTTGAAACAGTTAGACAATCTGTTTGGATTAGGCCCACTGCCGAAGAGACATGGAAATGATGGGCAGCTGCGACGAGGGGAGGAGAGGAAGAGAAGGGTGGGAGAGGAGAGGAGAGGAGAGGAGAGGAGAGACGGAGGGAGACAGATGGAGAGGAAAGGTGGTGGAGGGGTTGAGCAGAGGCGAGGGGGAGAAGGGAGAAGGGTCGGAGACTGGAATCTCAGGATCTAAGGCTCTTTTGGCTTGATGGTTCCCAGATGTTGTAGGCCCCCCCCCCCATACCCCCTCCACCCCACCCTCCCCTCCCTTCAACGTTGCTGTGCTGCAGTGAATACACAGGAGCCCAGTTAGCCATGCGGGACAGATGGGTCAGTGGCTGTGTGGAGATGGGCCTCCTGTGGACCACGGGAAATGGGAGGCGAGGGGCATCCTCTCCTCACAGACACAGGCCAGAGGGGGCAGACCTGGTTGTGTTTTCTTATCCTTCTCTCCACCCCAGGTGATCTCACGGGGTGAAGGGGTTGCATGCAAGCACACGTGTGTGTTGTATAGCCATGCACACACATGTGCAGGAAGGCATGTGCTCCAACACGTGTTGTTGTCGCCAGAAACTGCTGCAAACACTTGCATCGCATGAATGCTAGTCAAGAATGTGCAGTGATCTCTGCTTGGTCCCTCCTCTGTGTTGCAGTGCCTACATTGCAGACTGCAGGTGCCTGCTCACACTGTAGCCAGCACTGAAATCCAGCCTCTGCTAGATTTATGGCCTCTGGCTGTGGCCGGCCATGTTTCAGGATGACGGCATGTTCTCGTCCACCTATCTGCTAAAGCGCTTATGCTCCCCAGCTCTCTGCGCCACACTGTCTCTCCTGCCTCGGTCCTCCTCGGCAGCAGAGAGTGCTGCGGCAGTATATTAGCAAGTTGTTGACTGGCCAGTGAAGTGCACATTTGTCAACATATTAGATGGTGTCAACACATGGACAACAGCCCCTCGGCCCACCCACCTTAGTTTACAGCTACTTGCATCCTTACATCTTTATTAACTGAAGAGTTATGGGGACCGGAGCCCATTAAGAAAGGTGCTAAAAGCAGGATTACATTTTGTGGTCTGTGGCTGATTTTGAATGAATTTGTTTTCAATGAACTCATTTGTAAAACTCTAATATAAGAATAAACTTCTTACATTTGCTGGTGCAGTAAAAGCCATATTCTACATTGCTTTCCTACGGAGGTGATCTGTGTCGTGATCTGGACTCATCCCAACAATCCCAACTGGGTGAGTCAAAGCCGGGTGGCTCAGAGACAGTAAGCCCTGGTAGTCAGAGAGGACCGGAGGAGGCTGCTGTGTCACTTCATTGTGAATTGATGTACTTGTTCACACATATGCTTGTTTCAAGTCTCAGGAGTTCCTGTTTCCTTCCGGACACTTTTAAACCCCAGAGCCACACGAAGGGAATATTCCACAGGAGCTCTCGCTTAATTTGTGGTCATGCTTGCCAGATATGGAGAGAGACATTCTATCTCACCAGAGACGGGTGGATATCCTCCTGTGGATGGGGTGGGGTGGGGGGAGGTATTTTTGGAGCACCTCATGGCTATTACAGGAGAGCTGGGATGGGGATCCACTTGTGTGTGTGAGGGGAGCCAAGGGAGGGAAGAATTTTGGGTAGCCACTCTGATCAGGATTCCACAGCTGGCTCATGTCAGTCCTTGACCCTTTCCCCCACAAAATAAAAAGTCTAGACTGCGCCGCGTCTCGCCACTTCACAGAGACGGAATAAACGGCATATGGAGAGATGGACAAGATAAACGAAGCTGTAACTTTCTCTCTCCTTAAGGGCTCGGTTCAAGAGGCTCCCTGTGGACTTTTTAGACTTTGCTCTTCATGGCGAGGCTCGGTGTCTATTAAGGCCATTAATAAATAACGCAAGGCAATAGCGCCACCAAAGAAATAGATATCACACTATTACTTATTTAACCGCCCTGCTGAATTATTGATTGTTTATTCCAAATGATCTTTTTTCAAGAGTACACTTTCAGCTTGGGTATCCCATGTGAGCGTGCAGCAGCAGCAGCAGCAGCAGCAGCAGCAGCAGATGATTCGGATAGCCAAGTTCAACTTGGATGGGTTTGTGAGGTGGAACGCATGACTGCTGGTGCACAGCTCCTGCAGGGGGCTGGGGGAAAGGATCCTTGATGATCGTGTTACTGACATCAAAGTATAAGTACACCAAAGTCAACAGCCAAGCGGCATTAAACACCCACTGAAAGACAGGCACTCTCTCTCTCTTCCTCTCATTTACTCCGTGTCTTCCTCGCTGTGTTCCTGAAACACTCGGGGGCCCATGGAGAGAGATAAATTATGGGCCCAGCGGCTTTTTGAAGTCTGCTCGGCATCAACACCAATAAACGCCAAGCCAAGACCCGCCTCTCCGCTCCTAAATTAAGTAATTATTACCTCTGGTGTGACTGGGCCATGTGGGCCGCAGCAGCACTGTGCAGCAGCAGCACTGGACGGGGGCTGAAGGCCCGGGGTTGACAGTGGAGAGAGCTGGTGGGAACACGCAGAGCATATGTCCTCTAATAAAAAGGAAGAGCTCGGCTATTTCCTCGCTGAATGATTTACGTGGCTGAGTGTTGACCTCGGAGAATAAAGCTGGTGCATGACTTCCTCACTGTCCAACACCCATGTCCTAATGGATACGAACTACTCCCATCCTTTAGTCCAGTGTTATGCTGTTTTCTGAAGACTTTAGTTTGTAATCCTAGTCTAATCTAACCTAACCTAATATGTGACAAACGTGGACAGAAATCTTACACACTGTACCTTTTAAAATCCCAGCTAATGTATAATACAATACAATATGATGCATCTTTATCGTCAACTCTTTTTTCATCTCTGCTGGAGACATTGCAGATATCTACCACTGAGATACGGCAACAACAATGTAATTTAAAAAGTACCAACGATAGATTTGATCATAAACATACTAAACTCGTCAGTGACTGAAATCACATTGTGTCCTTCAGAGGCAGATGACATTCATCAGTACACTGATTTAGATTTTGTTTTTATTTTGACTGATGATCTAGATGATGTTGATGACACCTTGATGATGTTTCCAACCAGGCAACAGATGCAAAACGAACAAACAAATACAACAACAATACCTCTGTAGAAGACGCAGACAAAAATCTCACCTTGGAAAGACAATAAGATTTGAGAGATGTTGGTGTAACGAGCTGACGTCAGTGTTGATGCGCACGCCAAAAAAAACCCCTCAGTAATGTAAGACAATTCATATCTTGATTAATTATGCCAGATTGTTTTCTGTGGAGTCCAAACTAATAAATTGATAACAGTAGCTGGCACTTAAATCAAATTAAATGCTACCGCACAAAAAGCAACTTAAAACAAAAGGATGGAGAAGTGCCAGACCACACTGAGGAGAGGAGGGTGAAGTTGAGGGAGAGCAGGCGGCTCATTCTCTTGGAGCACCCTTTAATGTAGTGCCAAGGCTTTTTCTAGTGCCACTGCATCGTAGTGTGCACTTCCTCTCCTCTGCTTCCTCTCCTCTCCTCTCCTCTCCTCTCCTGACACACGCCTGTCTGGCTGCTGCAGAGGGAGATTGTATAACCCAAGTGTGTAAAACAGTCTTTTACGGCATTGTAAAGATTTACTATTGGAGTAAATAACGGTGGGAGAACAGGCCTTTTAAATGGAACCCAATCAATATGTCAGAGGAGGCTGCAGCAGAGGACAGGGCCGCGTCTGACGCCACACACACAGGTGGACGGGGGGAGATCAGAGGAATGCTGGGAGGAAGTCGGCTCGACATCCCAGCTCAGCAGAAAACGGTCAAACACAACCTCAGCTTGATCAATAGTTTTGCATTTTGGGTGTAGCGCTGTCGCAACATGAGATCGGACGAGGCGACGCTGAGAGGGGAGAGAACTTGTGATGGAAGAATCCGATCCATTACATTCTTGATTTATTGAAACTCAGACGTCGCCTGGCATATGTAATGTTGAGATGAGTAATGTCCACACACACACACACACACACACACAGTCATGCATACAGACTTACACGTTGTCGAATACATTCAACACTTAGCTCCCTCAACAGGGACGTGCACACACACACTCTGGTGTACAGAGAAATGCAGACATGCAATAAATTTCAACTGCAAGCTGCAAGCTTTGGCACACACACACACACACACACACACACACACATACCCACACACACACACACACACAGGCCCCTATAGACACTCACACATTCACACAGAGACACCCCGGCCTCATGAGCAATAAATCGCACAGCCCATCTAACAAGTTCATTTCCGGAGGCCAGAGAGGATGGGTCCTCTGACTTTGGAGTCAGCAGCCTTGTGAGGATCAATGGCAAGAGACGGAGAGCGAGGGGCAAGGAATTGAGCTGAGATACAAAAATCAATCAGCAATTTAATCGCTTCAGGAGGGGGAGTCGGAAAGAAAAGGGGGACGGGAGAATTCCACAGCTTTTTACTTAAAAAAGCAGCACTTTGATTTAACCCTTTGACATGAAGTATACATCTCTCAGTTTTATTGAAGCTACGCTCTATGACAGGAGATGCGGCGATGGGAGTGGATCTATTTTCAGTCCTGAGATCACACAATCTATCTTTTCTCAGATGAGGCCGGGGCTAATGTATCAGGAATAGAGTAATGCATACATGAGAAAGAGCTTCAGCTTCAGTGGAAGCTCGCACACAGTGATTACGGCCGAACTGAGAGGGTGCGCAACTCTGCAAAGACGCAGATAAATAAGCACCTTCCTCCTGGAGCCGGAGCTGTGAGGTCAGAGCCAAGCTGTTGGGGAGGAGTTGGAGGGCATTTCGCAGTTGATGGTAAAAATGCTTGATGGAGGAGAAATTCTGCGGAGAGAGTGGTTGATTTGGGTCCGGGTGTCGAGGAGGAACTCCTTCAGGTCAATGTCCATGGCTCGGAATTGACACTATCGAGCGAGCAGGCTTTAGACTAATAAAATGAGTGACAGCCTCTTGCTGCAGAATCGAAGATATGGATCCTCTCAGGGAAAAAAAGAGCAAGCTGGAAAAACGAAAACATAGAACCACTCTTCAAATCAGCTTGGCTAGAGGAAGAGACCGAATAGAAAGGGAGGGAGTTAATTGAAAAATGATGCTGTCTGTCTTTGGATGGCCAATACGTGAGGGAGAGCATTTTTTTGCTAACATGCGACTGTGCCTGTGTCTGTGAAGAAGTACTTAATATGTGGAACACACACACACACACACTCACACCACAATTACATCTATGTATGCATGTACTGTATATGCAGTGTTCCCATATACTAAATAGTGCTCGTTTTAGTTCTGTGTTCATCATGCACTTACATAGTGAGTGTGTGTCCAGGGGTTAACATAAAAACATACTCATACACATACCACATGTGCTTTTATGTTTGTGTGTTAACTGTTTATACAATATTCTCATATGAAGGATATGCTGCTATTGTCCTGAGTAGTTACAGGTATGCGTGCAAATGCATTCACACATTTATAGTGTATGTTCTTGCTACATTTTAATTCTGCATAATGCATTTCAGTAGTGTGTGTGTGTGTGTGTGTAAATAGAAAAACACACACCGCACCTACTACATATATGCTTTCATTATTGTGTATACTGCATGTGTAGTATTCTTATGTACAGTCTATAGTGCTGTTGTCCTACTCGTTACAGTCCTGTGTATTCCAAAGTGTGGCATATGTGTGCATAAGCATTCACATAGACACACACCACACATATGTATTTGTAAAGTATTTAAACATTTATACAAAGACTTTGCCTTTGAAAGTTCCTTGTGTATTACAGTTAGTGTGTGTGTGTGTGTGTGTGTGTGTGCGCGCGTACGTTAGTATTAGATTGTTGGGGCGTAACGGGCCGATTCCTCCAAAACTCCGGCATTGCTGAAACTTAGCAACAGGAGCCAGGGGCCTCCCTCCCCAGAGAGACCGGCTGCCGAGACACATTCATTACCAGCCCAGAATCTTGGGCTGGATTAAAAATTCATGCTGTTTACTACAACCAAAGGCCCCCCGTTAAAGAATATGAGCCCTTCTGAACAATGGCTCCAGCAAACCGTGAGCAGATCGCTGACATCTCAAAGGAGACCAGTGGTTATGTGTTTGGATTTGTGTGCTAACAGTGAGCGTTGTGCAGCTCTCCCAGTGTTTGCACACACCTTCACAGGCATGGGCGATATAAATAATGATACTGTTTACTGCAGCGGGGAGTGAAAACAGCCTGAGGGCCCTTGAATAAGGACACGATTCCCTCAAAGTCTTGTGCCCTGTCATGCAGTTTACGCCCATAATAAAGGAGCATGTATTCTCCGTGTACCGCACATGTGCCGCTCGGTGCCGGTGCGACGCTGCCTCTGCCCGGCTCACTGACAAACGCCAGTGTGCTCTGCTGTCGACGGCGATGTTGGCAAAGGCACCGCGGTTATGAGCTCTATTCAGTATTAATTAGCACACTCCACTGCGATCATTATATCAGGTTCCTGTGGTGACGTCTGATTGCATTGTCCCTGTTGGGGTGGCGGGGGGTGGCGGCAGTGGTGAAGCATTACCAATGGGGGAGCCCGTACCACACACACACACACACACACACACACACACACACACACACACACACACACACACACAGAGACAATGCGCGCACGCACATAAAAACATGCTGTACTGCATGGGTGCGCTCTGAAAGGCGGTGTCGAGATGCACTTATGTGAAATACACAGGGATATAAAAGGCAGAGACACCGGGGTGCACAGCCAGGCGCTCACATGAACAGCTCACCCTCATTCCATTAATGCCACACGGAACAGGTGCAAGGTCAGACCACCGTGCCAATAATAGTCGCTCCTCATCATTCTCAGAAATAGTTCACTGGTAGCCACTAAATGTTTCAGTACGGCTGTATGCTGTTTGGATTACCGTGACGTGAATGAGGTGAGAGGCCATGTGTGCACAGGTCAGGGAGATCCCCTCTGTGTGTGCCCGGTCCTGACCTGTGACCCGTCGCCTCCATCAGAGACCCTCTGAACAGCAGAGGGGCTGACAGCACATTGTGGTGGCGCGTCGAGATGCCGGGTTCTGCCTCGTCGTCTTGAGCGCGGGCTTGTGTGAAAAGAAATGGGCTGTTGCAGGCACGTCAAGTGTTACCATGTGACTCTGGTGAGTCACTGTCCCTCTCCGGAGTTCATAGAGTTAATATAGAACACAGTGTCCTAACAACCTGTGTCTGTTCCTGAGGGGTCATTGGCTCATGGGCCTCGATGACGTCTCATAATGCGGAGAATCAGGAGAGATTGTCCCCCCGCCCCCGTCTCTCCCCCCCCGTC
>JAFBJT010110231.1:158858-213858 GCA_016785325.1 Chascanopsetta lugubris | reverse complement strand
GACGCTAAGCAGGTAAATGCGAAATAATAAGCTGTCCTCTTTCACCCAGAGAGCAAGTGGCTTTTGTATTTGTGAATGGAGCCGAGCTCATTTTGTGAATAGTGCCGTCCGCGTTGACTCTGCGTGGGATTGAAATGCCAACTATCTCTGTGCTCCACCCCTGGTTGCTCTCAGCTCTCTGCCATCGCTCCCTAAACGCAGGGCCCTAACTTACGCAACTCGAAGGAGAGACAGAGACAACACACAATTTTACACTCGTGTGCACACAAACAAATAAGGAGATATTGATTGGAGCCATGGCTGCGTTCACACTGATGCTCCTCTCAATAGATCAGTCATGCTGTTGCAGCTTGCCCCCGCCTCAGCCCTGCAGTTTAACATTGTGAGGCTGCTCCATGATAGGACACATTCAATCCACATGACACTCTCTCCATGTTCCTTAGGGCATGAGCGCGCTTTCAAATTATGAAGCAATTGTTTACCTAAATCATGGTAATCCCAGATTTGGTATCACAATAAAAATGACATTGATCTCTCCCAGGAAAGCATTCATGCTCTGTGGTAGATCTTTGTGAGGAAATGCATGGAGCCTTTACCCCAAACTCTGCATTCACTTTACCTGCCTGTAGAGAAAAACGTACACTTCGAACAGAAACTGTGAGTGGACATGAAGACACGAGTCTGAAATCACCTACTAGTTCAGTGATTCTCAACTGATGGGTCACGACCCAAAAGTGGGTTGCGGATCCATTTTCAGTGGGTCGCAGGCCTTTGACCGGGAAAAGAAAGTTACCAAAAAACCCCCAAACCTGTGCTTTTATTTTGGAGGAGATTTTTTTATGCATTGAAGTGCAGTGTAATAGTAGGTGGCGATGATGTCCTATTGACACCCGCCAGTTCACAGATAGAGGCAAACCAGTTGTTTAATCGGTCAAATGCAAGAACAACATCAACAATATGAAATATGAATTTTCTTATCTTGAGGACAAAAGGGGGCACATGCCTCACTGCACCATCAAAGTGCACCATCTTGTCATTAAATAAAGAAAATTGACAGCTCGTCATTACGGGGTAATACTGGGTCCCGAAACCAGAACAGCTGAGATCCATTGCACTAGTTTATCAACCCCTAGATTTCTCTGTGGGACACTATACCATGAGCTTCATCTGTCAGGGTTACTGCACACAAGTGTCCTCCAGTTAAAAATTGATTTTTACACTATTGTATATTTATGTTTAGGAATAAAAATGTACCGGTGTCCATTGGTTAGTGTATTCCTCTTGTCTCTGCATCATTTCAACAACCTGAATTTCATTGATGACATTGATGACTTGGTTAACGACCACTGGTAACAGTCTTCTTGGTACAATGCATTGTGGGATCGGAACATCATTGTTGCCATGTTTGTTGTCGTAAGAAAAGTTAGACTCTGCACTGGCCGTTGGTGGATGTGTTGTTAATGGAAATAGACAAGTCCACTCTTTATTTGCAAAGGCAAAATAAATGTGCTCTAAAAGCACAGGTTTTAAGAACCCTCAAATTTGGGATGTCATAATGTGGGAGATTGGATAATAAAGTGGCTTGAACATTAAGAAAAGATACTTAACACATACAAGGAAAAGGATGGGATAATACTGTATTTTTTGATGTATTATGTAAGGCATGTCAATAAATTCTCCTCAAATGTGACTCTGTTTCAGGAATGTTCCCATTGTCACAGTAAGGGCGCATAAGGGAAACTCAAGCATTGATAGTCCCCCTTCCTTCATATCCAGAGGACACGTTATCGGTTTCAAAGTGTGGTAGTGGGAGTTTCAACAGTCCTGATTCACTGTGCCACCTGCCCACAGACTGGCTGACACCTCTGAGGGAGTGAGAGCTGAATCATAGCGTGACTTTCTTTAATGCATCGTGGCCGGGAGCATCCTTCCTCCATCTGTCCTGAGGGTGAAGCCGCTTCGTTTTTAAGAATGTCAACCAGAAATGTCGTTTCACAGAAACATACCCTTCATTTCATGCTTTTTCCAATCTACCGTGATGTGCTCGCGTGCCTCAGAAAGAGAGAGATAGAGAGAGAGAGAGAGACAGCTGCATGCATCCAAACACAAGCATGAAACAAGCAGCATGCAATTTCTGTTTGACCTTTTCCAAACCTAATTCACTTGCATTTGAGAATTATTTTGAATGTTTTCTTCCATAGACAACCAATGGAACATAATCTAATAGATAATCCTTATACAACTGAAACTGCCCAAACACCTTCCCCACCTGTCTGGCTCAGCCTCTCCCTCCCACCTCCACAATTCTTGGAGGATTTGTCTGCAGTAGCATCCGTTGCATGCGTGTGCAGATTAATGACCTAATAACACTTAATCCTTATATTCAAACTCTTCTTGAGTATGAATGTAAATGCTTCCCCTCTAGAAGCTAAAACAAATGCAGAGTTAGTAAGACTTAAAAGCGAGGCATGACATGGATATGGTATACGCATAATTGTTCAATTAACTCTTAAATCTGTATTGAATATAACAACATTTAGTCGGATGTTTACCCCCACTAAAGCCCAATGGTCCCTTTGTGTAGGAATGAATGGTATTTCGAATCTGTGATTCTGTTGCTGTCTTTACCGGAGTCGCGCACTCCAAACTCGTTATCATAGCGAACATCGAATCAGCGTTTATCCTCTCAGAGTGGATTCCAGGCTTAGAATATAGTTTGTTTGAAACAAAGGTGTCCAGCAGACACCAACATATGTTAGTCAACAGTAAACAAACAAGCAGCACCGTCGGACACGGTGAGGTAAAAACGTGTTGTTTACCTCGGAAATGGCAACGGTCTTCTCTTTAACACGGAACATTCGGAGGTCTAACTCAGCTATGACAACAAACTACAACAACGGTGCCGGCGGCCCACAATGCATTGCGAGATCACGTGCCCTTTTGAGCCTCGCAGTTAGGTTGGAGAGTGCCGCTGTTTGATTGACATTCTCTAGTGCAGACACACACACACACACCCACTTTGGTGATGTCGCCAACGGCTCTGTGTTGCAAAGCGCGCCTTTTACTTCTCCTGCTGAAGCTGCTACCGTTTTTGTTACATGCGTTTAGGTCATTTTACCTTCTTATTAGTGATACTTCTCCACCATAACAGTGTGTTTAACTCCAAAAGTGAGGAAAACCACAATAGGTCCCCTTTCAATTCAAGAGACCAAATTATACAGACTCAGTCCTCTGTGTGTTTTATTATTTTTTAGAAATGCATAAATGTAAATAAACCCAGATTTTTTTCAATTATGTACCCAGCCAACATTCAGACAATCCAACTGACAAAAGCAATTAAACCACGCCCCTTTGAAATAGCAGAACTCTAATGACATATGATTATGTTTTTGGCCATCTATCCTTGATTGACAGGTGTCTCTGTACAGTCACAGTCTGTTGTAGTGGCCTCCACTTGTTCCCCTGACCTCTACCCTACTAACTCTTCCCTCCCCTCCACCAAATTTAGATCTTGCGGCTCATGTGTGGCTCCATCATGATGTCGGGGGCGAGCGATAAACCCTAAATCAAAGCTCGACGACAACTTGTTTGAAGCATTTGAGTGATGGCACAGATGATACTTGCATGTCTCTGTTCCAGTCCGATCCGTGTCCACAGTTATGCCAAAACAGCCACCAGTAATTGTGTAAGATAGTAGTGTTGCTTTCTGGATTCCTGTTTCGAAGCAGGATGTGATTTAATATTTGAGGTTGTGCAGCACATCCCATCCATCAGCACTCGGATGTCTCGTCTTCATCAGCTGACAAAATGATGGAGGGTGGAGGAAAATGATGTGATTGGATGACCACAAACTACTGTATGTCAGACCAGAGGAGATCGGGTGTTGCTCTGTTTTGAATCAAATCCTCACATAATGGCGGAGCCAGGAGAAGAGGTGATGAAGAGTCAGTGTTCAACTTGGAACAAAGCTCAAAATAGCTTGAAAACGCTCTCCAATAGGAACATGCCTTCTTTTTCTTTCAGTGCACAAACACAAGAATGCACACAATGTCCTCTAGCACCTGCACCTGCACTCACACACAAGCGCACATGCACACGCACACGCACACACACACACAACACACACACACACACACACACACACACACACAACTGCTTCCTGCATGACACCTCCACTGTAACACCAAGGTGTTTACAGGAAACACCATCCCTGTTGCTCTTGTGTTTGCCTGTTTGGGCCCCGCGGGGATAGAGGCCACCTCACTGATGAGTGGCCCCTGTATGTGTCTGCTCATGTAGGCCATGCCACGTACACACACACGCACAGCCAGCATCTCATGCCTGACTGAGTGTGCCGGTGCATGGGCCCAGGGCCGGGAGGGCCGGCGAGCGCAGCCTGTACGGACAGGAGAGAGTTAAAGGGCCACATTCCTGAGTCGTAGAAGCTGTAACTAATATCGGAGTTTATTAGTGGAGGAGCGGCGAAGGTGTTTGCAAGAGTCGGCGACTGACAGCGCCCTCTCACTCACACACATGCACGCACACTTACATGCACTTCGGGAGAACGTACAGACACAATAAGAGACACACCTTCATGCACTCTCTCATTTCTTCTCACTTGTGTTTTTTTTAGTCTGCTTCCCCATCTATTTTTAAACATGAGTGGCTGGTTCCATATCATCACTTTCATGCTTAATCAGCAGTTTCAGTGAGATGTATCAGACAGAAATGTAGTTACCCAGATATAATTATATTTTGGGGATGTTTTTTTGGCCAAATTGTTGATGTTTTTGTTTTGGGTGTCTTTCAGTGAACATAAGCATTTAAGCATTCTGAATATGATAGTCTTTATTCTGAATTTCACAATCAGAATGAGAGTGCCCAAACTAGGGATGTAAACCTAATTATAGGTCAGGGGCCGCATGCAGCCCAATTTCATCTCAAGTGGGCATGGCCAGCAAAATCATAGCATAGTCGACTCCAAAGTTTTCTCTTTGTTTTGGTGCCAAAAACTACAAGTACACGGAGTTGTGTGCGACCCCCAGTGGACAAATTTGAAATAGCGGTTACTTCAAAAAAACAAAAAAACATTGCAGTTAATACCTTCTCTGTCATTTTTACATTTTGCGTGCCAGATCGGACCCTCTGGTGGTCTGGTTTTGGCCCACAGGCTGTATGTTTGAAGCCACTGGATTAAAGTGTTCTTCCTTTGTTAAAGATTCAGAGTGCAGGATCTAGTGACATCTAGTGGTGACGTGGCACGTCGTAGCTGAATGCCCCCACATCTCACCCTTCTCCTTGAAGAAGAACCTATTGCAGATTAGCAAACCCACCAACATGTTGTAATATTTCTTTAATTGACTATTTCTAAGAGCGCTACTTAAATGGGCCCGAAGCAAAACAACTCCACCTATTTGTCCCGCCCCTT
The DNA here is from genome assembly GCA_016785325.1 of Chascanopsetta lugubris. Classification (NCBI taxonomy): domain Eukaryota; kingdom Metazoa; phylum Chordata; class Actinopteri; order Pleuronectiformes; family Bothidae; genus Chascanopsetta; species Chascanopsetta lugubris. The sequence continues at coordinate 208,430 of JAFBJT010110231.1, read as the reverse complement.
CTCATTGGACAGTTAGCGGCATTTTCTGTGCGACTCCATAAATATCCCACTCTCGCGCGTGGTGTCTGAAATGGCTGTTTGCTTGGCTCTTAACATAGTGTTGCTGCGGTGTGATCGGGTCCTTGAATGGCAGAAGGGAAGAGGAGCAGGGTTAACAAGTGCATGGCAACAGCCCCGGGTGCAGGGCCTGTCACTCACAGCCAGGGAAGCCCACGTCGTTCAGTAGCCACACCGAGTGTCAGGACGGTGTGGAATGTGGCTCTCAGGTTGTGGGAGCGGAGAAGGCCACGTGTTTAGCATCTTTTCTCCCTTTACCCTGCCTGGTACATTCCTCTGTGGTGTGGTAGAGGTAGAGAGTTGTTGCGCACACACACACACACACAGGGTTGTATCTGGATTTCATCACCACTGAACAATCCTGCTCCCAATTAACTCACACGGAGAGAGGTAAGTGAGGCAAGAGCTCTTTAAAGTGAGAGCTGTCGCAATCAGTGTTTAAATACTGATCTTTAAAGAGAGTGACAAGGGTTGTGGTTCATCAAAACCACCAAGACCTTTTTTTTTTTTTTCTTAAGTCACTGGTTTACCTCCCCGTCCTCACTCAGCTGTTTCATGGCTGATGGTGATTTGTATGTACACACAGAGTTCAGATTATGTGACGACTCGGCAGCTGCTTGCTGGTTAGCAGGTCTGGACCAAGGCGTAATCCTGTTTCGTTCAAAGCTAAACCTTTATTATCTGAAAGAATCTAGATGCCTGATTTTCTTTTTCCCTCTGCCGTAACATTTGGTCATTCAATTCAAATCAAGCAAATTCTATTTAGAGCTGCCAGAGATTTGAAGTGGCAAACCTCTGCACCGGACAAACAGGTTCTCCGTTGCCTCATTCTGCAGTTATTTGGACAGAGAACAACCGTACAGGAGAAATGTTGACAAATATCTTCTAATGTATAATTGTTGAGCTCCATACGCTTATTGCTGCAGCTCCCCTCCCCTCATCGCCCACCTCCATTCCCCCACATTACAGCCATTTACCTAATTGGATAAAACGACTCCTGGATGTAAGCCAAAGGGGGTTTTATAGTCCGTGTTTGCGATTCGGATGTTTGATTATAAGCTCTCTTTGATAATTGCTCCCAGTTTGCTAGCAGCCAGCCGGGCCCACTCGCTTTATCGCTTCCTCGCCGTGTGCCCAAAATCAGCCACAGGGCTGTAAAAGGTACCACAGCATGCCTTCTGGGCCCAACATCATAGGCGTGTTTCGTGCCCAGTTTACCAAGGCTAATTATCCCTAATTCGAGGTAATGGCGTGATCAAGTGTGCACTATTATCTCAGATCCCCACTCACCCTCCTCTTTCAAACCGCTAGTCCTTCAAAGGTTGGCGTTTCCTCGCTGCGCTGTGCGTCAGCTGATTGGTCTCCTGTTTCCTCTCTCTCTCCCCGCTCCCTCCATAGTAACACATTCCATCCTTTATCTCCATCTGTTCCTTTTAGCTGGAGCCGCTCGACATTCACATGCATGTGAAACACAGTTAATGCATCAAGGATTCATGATTGTAAGTGAGAGAGATAGCTAGCTTCACCTGCACCAGCCCTGAGGGGGTCCTCCAAGCTGATGTGGTTATCAGTGCGCTGAGAGGGAAGGAGACATAATCCATTCCGGGGCTCATGGGGGTCTTTCATCGACCTTCCCTGTTCCGTAAGAGTCTTTCCTGCAGGTCTCACCCAGGGCTGCGATACGGCTCGTCCTCGCCATCCCTCCAGCCCCGCTGATATGGCCCAGCTCTATTAGGTCGTGTCTGCATGCTTGAGCTCATGTCAGCTGCAGAGCCTCTGTACCCAGAGGGCATTGGCTGGCAACTCTGGAAGGTAAAGACCCCAAGGACATAGTGGAAAGTTGGAAATTATTAGAACTTAGTCCACTTTCTTAGTAAAGTGCTGGGAAGCCCGGAATAAATCCTTCCATAATTATGCTCGGGTCAAACTCCAAACTTTTCCTCACCTGTTCAGTGGACGGTGAGCTACATGTGTTTGTCACTCACTTACATTTTGCACTTTTCAGACAGAAACCGTGGATCTAACCCACAATTTTGCTCATTTTTTGAATTAGAGAAAATAATGCATGTTCCCGTTGTTTGGACACAAGAAGAAGGTTTGACCCTGGATTTTAATTACACCTGCAGCTTTTTATCCTACTCTCTCTTATCCTTCTTCAAAATGCCTTTTTTAAGGCGTAGTTTAGTTTCTGTCACACAGGCATGCATGCGTGCAAACACATACACACACACACACACACACACACGTGCGCACACACAGCACACACAGCACGCACAGCGCAAGTGATTACCATTGTTCTAATCCTTTTATTTTATTTCCCTCCCCATCGTTGCCTTCTCTTTGGCAGCCTGCATGCAAATGTGGTGGGTAATGAGCAGAAAAAGGCAACGAGAAAGAGGGGGAAGGAGAGAGAGAGAGAGAGAGAGAGAGAGAGAGAGAGAGCGAGCGAGAGAGAGACAATTTCTATGCCTCTGAACAATCAAAAGAGCAGCACACCCCCATTCTTTGTACTTTCCTTTGGCTTGTCAGCGTGTGTGTTTGGTGTGTTGGTGGGTGGGTGTGTTGGGTGGTAGTGGTGGTGGGATGTGGTGCAGGGGGGTAGTGGTGGGGGGTGGGGGTGCTGTTGCTGTCATGTGTCTGACAGATATTGAAGATAATTGTCCGCTTTCTTCGTCTTGCCTGTGTAATTCCACGGCTGCTGCCGCTTGAACAACACTCACCTGGGCAGAGGAGGAGGGTGAAGCGGGATGCGTGATGCGAGAGGGAGTTACGAAGAGTGGGGCGGTAGGTGGGGGCGGGGTGCGGTGGGATGGGGGGGAGTGATGTTTGGTTGGAGGAAGAGGAGTAGACTCTAGTTAGTGCGGTTAGTGAAATCTATTTTAAAGTCAGAGTGGATACATTGGGGTTTTGTCCTGCTGAAGGTGTTTGTGCCGTGTGCAGAATGCTGATTGGCTCCAGCCTGTGATGGAGGAGGGTGGCGTCGGCCCGTAATGGCGCAAGCATGTTTAGGTGTCCTCAGAAAAGTTTGACTCGCCCGTGGGTCCCTCAGTGAGCAGAAACCAGTCCCCGTGGTGCTACAGCGTCGAGGCACATGGCGAAGTCATGGAGTGCCAAGTTGCAGAACAGGTGTCTCATTGGGTGGAATACATTTGAATGATAAAAACCCAAGAGAGGATTGTTCAGGCATCTCCAGCCCTGGATAGAGGGCATCTACTATTAATGAGATGGAGGGATTCAGATTTCCAGAGCAGCTCCTGGCTACACGTGGGAGCTCTGCACCGTTAAAGTGTTGACTCTGGGGGACAAAGGGATTCAGGTAGGATCGTGTTCCGGAAGTTCCTCAGTGTTCATTACGATGAACGGAGCACTCGTCCAGCAGAGGAACGAATCACATCCATGAACATATATCTTTTTCAAAAGCCTTTAAATAACACTGATGAGTATTGTTTTGACAATCCCTACAATGTAGATGACAAACTTAATTGTTGCAAGTAATTAGAAAATCCTCATATTATTTAATGAGGCCGTGTTAATTTACTTGGTTGAAGGTGGTGCCTTGAATCGTTTGCACAACCCCCTTTTTATCATATTGTTTGAAATTCTTCAAACCATAAGAGCCATAAATCAATAGGTTTTATTAAAGAAAATAAAAGACGTGAAACACAAGCAACCTGACTGGTCTATGCATCCCATTATCCAACTTGTGCACACCATGAACTCGTAGAAGTCTTTGTATCAAGTAGGAGATGCGAATAAAGACAGTAGCTAAAATTTCATGGATAATCGTGTCGGTGTCGGTCCTCCCTGCACCGTCTCATCCACTCAGCTTGGAGCAATACTCCGGCAGTGCATGTTCATGTGATGTTCCATTTTTTTAAGGTGTAGCCAGCGCTTAGATTTTCTTCAGACTCCCGCTTTCATGCATTGCAACTGCAAAGGCAGAAGTGAGCAAGAAGAAGTGGTAGTGCAGAGGTTGTGCAGGTTGTCTACTAACCCAAGGGTTTGTTTCCTGTCTCCCCCATGCCTGATGCCATAGTGTCCTTGGGCAAGATACTGAACCCTAAAATGCCATTGCTTATATCATGCAGCGTATGAATGCAGTGTGCAAGAGACCAACAATGTGAATGGGAAATGTGTAGTGTGAAGTGCTGTGAGTGGTTATCATGACTATAACAGTGCGGTATGAAATAGCATGACCCAGTGATTGCGCGTGTGACAGGAATGCATTCATCTTACTTCGCCTTGATTAAAGATACCTATCATCAAGTGAACCTATGTGATGTAACTACCGACTGAAGCACGGCCAGAGTGACTCCTGCTACCAAATGGAGGATTTCAAATAAAGTGAAAGAAGCACAACTTCAACTCATTCATCTTTAGCTTTGTTTCTTTCGTTCGGGGAAAGTCAGGGAGCGGGGACAGTGCAGCCTCACTCCTCCTGCTCTCAGTCCAGACTCCTTCACTGCTGCAGCTGACCCCTCCCCTTTTAGGCAACGCTGAAAACGCTGAACTTCGCAGCCAAATCAAACAATGGTGGGTCCCATTGCTAAGCAGTGTCTAGAAGGACTGGGCCAGCCTCCAAGGCTGTGGTCACTGGAAACACTGGTGAATGCTGGGATAATGCTAGGCTCAAACAGAGGCAGCACTCTTCCTCCCTCCACCCACATTCACACACGTACTCTGAAGCTTGCATGAAGGCAGATTTGGGGCGGCGCCGCTCATCGGCCACTTCTGATGCCACGCCGGCTGCAGAGCCCGTTGGGTGATGGAACTCCGCACCTCGACACCACTTTGAAGCTCCTTATCAGTGATGGCGCATGTCTTCAGAGCCCAGAGGTGAGGTCACCTGTCCACAGCAAGGTCACACTGTGACTGTGGGTACTGTATGAAGTGGCTCTGGTGTCTGTCCAGGACTCCATTCAATCAATGGGCTGCAAGTTCATCCTCTAATTACTGCGGTGGGCGCCCCTCGCCTCCTCTCAGCAACTTATCAATAACACACTTCCACTTATTCCCCGGGAGCCATAAATCTTTTGGTGCTGAGCCTCCTTCAGTCTCCAAGTAAACGGCCTAGAGGAAGCCTGGACACATGTGTTAACAATCGTTGACAGGTCTGCCCCCCCCCTACCTCTGCTACAGGCCTTTGGAGAAGGAAACATGTTTACGTTTTCTTGTTGCTCCACTGACTTCACACCATTGCTGTTTGTGTCCAGACTTCTTGTTTTGCTGTGTATTCTCACCTCTCTCTCTCTTTCTCTCTCTCTCTCCCTCTCTCTCTCTCCCCCATGCTCTGCGTGTCTCCCCCTCTGTGTCTCTGTGTCTCACTGCTTCTGTCTCTATATGGTCTTTTCTCTCTGTCTCTGCCAGAGGGGCCAGGATTATGTCTAGAGTAGGGGGAGATAACCTGTGGGCCATGGATGAAGGGATTTGGAAGATGGAAAAGTTTTTTCTTTTTTCTCTGTTTTAACTGAAGGTGGATGGGAGGGCAGAACAGTGCTGGATGCAGCGTGGAGCTGTCGGATTTATGGCTGTATGGAAGGGGAGGGAACCGAGACGAGGCTGAAAGGAAAAAAACCCACCCAGAGCACATGTGCATCCCTCAGACTCACCAAATAAGCATCTTATGTTATTCATTATGGCCCCAACAATAAAAAGACATTAAAGTCTCCTAATCTTAGAACTTAGGTAATTCTCCAGGGACGTTGGTGCTGTTGGAAAACTGAAAATGTAGAACCTCTGTTCTATAGATAGAGACAACTAAGGCGAGCAGGGGGAATGATGGCTAATGTGAAGGATTAGAGCTCCTGTTGTCTCTTTTATCGCAAAGGTACAGATCCAGAGAGTCGGCTCCGGAGAGAACGGCCATGTCACGACTCCGCACGTGCATATGTTCATTCGTGTCTTCAAGGGACATTCTCCTCTGGCATTGTCCTCTTTCTTCCTCTTCTACATGGGTGGAGACGGAGGCAAACAATGAGCTCGCGCAGGTCGAGTGATTCCACCATCCAGGTGATGCTCCCCAGACACGTTCCCCGCGTGCTGTCCCACAGCTGAGAGCCTCCGTGTCTTTGAGCCCAAACAGGGTGTGGCAATCCCATTACCTGCTTGTCCTCTGCTGTCTCCTCGTGCAGCACTGTGGAGGAGCAGGGCTGTGAGTGGACAGGTGGTGCTGTAGGCAAGGTGACATGTGGGGGTACAATATACATTGCTGTGTAACCACTTACCGTTGACATTACAACCGTGTGGTGAGATTTCATGGCAGAGGCAGAGGGTGGAGATAATGGAGGTCAGACACTGGGTGGATGCACTGATAAACTGCGCATGCAAAGGTGTGAGGAAATAGATTTTTTTTTTCAGTTTCACGATGAAGTGGTGAATATCGCGACTAATTACCCTTTTCCGAGAACCTTTGCTAAGATCCTGTTATTATTCAAATTCAAAGGTTTGTTTAGTTTGATCATTCTGGGCGACTGCAAAAACATGGTGCTGCAACATGGCCGCCTCCAGAGAGAGGGCGCCGGGTCCTGATATAAATGTAAATGTAAAAGCTCATTCACACATACAAGTGAATGTACATTCCTATATGTCAGAACAGAAATGCATATTTTCACTTACAACTTACACGTTGGACCTTTCAAAAAAAAGATTGAAAGAAGCCAGTCAGTAAAAACACATGTCTTTGATGTCACATGATGTCATAAAGAAATCGTTGGCAAAATACGACCATGCAGTAAAAAATAATTCAGCAAAATGAAACTCTGCGACACATATGCTCCAGCCTGATCTCACAAGGAGGAGAAATATGCATATTTTATAATAATGCTCAACATGCATTGAAAAGATTCTCCGTTTGAACTCATGCAAAGATGGTGTCCAGAGGGCTCTCTAATATTTTCCACTTCCCTCCTCAATAAAAATATAGATTTTTTCCCCCCACTTATGTAAGATGATCCTCTCCTTCAGAGCAAGGTTGTTTTGTAGATTGTGTCCTACTGTTGTAGCAACCCTGGTGTGTCTATTTTGGAGAAAGAGAAAAAGGCTTAAACAAACATGGGTAACTGTTTGCATGAGTGTGTGTTGTCGTAGTGTGTGTGTGCGTGTGTGTGCTAGGATACGGTACATATGTGTTTGCATGCTCCTGCAATGTGCAACGCATTAAGTCCTGGCAGCCCCTCCACATACATAAGTTTGATTCATATGTACAGTAGTGCTCCAAACGACTGGTTCTCCTTCCAGGAGTTGCCAAAGATGACTCACTTTAAACTCTCAGGAGTCTCTGTCCAACACGCTCCTCCTGAACGCTGCACTTGGACTCCAGAGAACGACCAGGAGAGCCGGCGGTCAGTTACAGCAGATGCGTCTCTGACAGGGAGCCTCCGCTGCGCTTCAAATACATTTTCCCGTTGGCCGCATCACTTAGCAGAGCACGTTGAGGATTTGCCAGAAAGCGCTCTCTCCTCCTATAATTCCCCGTGTTGTTGTGGTGGTTGAAGGCGGCGCCTGGAAGTGTGTGGGAGAGAGAGGAGGTGAGTGTGGAATTGGCACGTGGCCTGACGCCCCACTGTTCACAACCCATCACGCCAAGATTCTTTTAATTAGGCTGATCAAGTGTTTGGTGGGAACCGGACCCATGCTCCGTGCCATTTATACACCCTCCAGCTCCACTCCCACTCCCACTCCACATCCCTTTATCCTTCACACGTTTCCTTTCGGGGGGTTTTATCTGCTTTTATTATCGTATGTGCTACATTTTTCCTCGCTGTCTTGCCAGGGGATGTTTCTTTTCCTACCTGAAAGGTGTTGGAATAGCACATGAATACAGCTTTTGTTTCTCCCGTACTATCAACAAAGCTAATCACTGCCGTCTGCGCGGCGCATTTTCATAATTTAAAGTACACCCCTCGGAACATTGCGTTGCCGAGCACCAACAGTCTGAACATCTGCGGCCGGTGATAAGAGAAGTCATGATTTCTTTTCCTGATGAAGCCCAAATGTTGAGCGGACATGAGACATCCGAGCTGCGAAAGCCATAACGGCCCCTGGAATAAGAAGAGAACATTTGCTAATGTAATCTCCTTAATATTTAAAAACATTAGCAATTTCTGATCTTTCTTGTTGTTTTGAAAGAAAATAGCACCTGTGCACCGGCCTCCTGGAGCGCGCTGTCCATCAGCGGGATGTTGTGTGTCGCTGTTGTTCAAGGTTGCCACGGTAACTGTCCTCTTTCTTTCTTAAGGGGCCCAGAGGCTTTTTGGGTTGCATATTTTATGCGTGGAATGTAACTCCCAGAAAGCAGGGAGGTAAGGAAAGAAGGAAGGGGGGAGGGGCGGTAACAAAGTGCAAGTGGAGCAGCTGATGTTGGAGTGGACGTGTGTAAACCCACGCCCTCACTCTGTGCATATCTACTTAACAGACATGATATAACAACAGCGCATGTCGTGGAGTTCCCATCAAGACTTTTGCTCCTGGGCAGAAACAAGTGAACATTAGGGAAAGAGCAGCCGAGTGGAGCTCTGTGACTTTGTGATGCGTTTGCCTGCTCTCTACTGACTCCTACTGCATTTTCACCCTCTGTGTCTGTGCTTTTATTTTCAAGCTTTGAATGTGGCCCGGCTGTTTTTTGTGTGATCAATTAGTCAAAACACTTAACCATAATGATACAAATCTATAAGCAGCCATCCGGGGTAGAGTCAACCCAATCAGAATTTAACATACAAGGACTTTGCTATTGTGTTCGACACATAATCTTTCATTTTCCCTTTACTCAATTGACTTACTTATTTAAGTATATTAATGAGCAAGTCCATATGGTGCAAGAAGATAGATGAAGACGAGCACCAAGTGACCATTCACAACTATATTTCACATTAAACAGAACATTTGTAGAATCTGAAAATGTATTTTAAAATTTTGCAAATGTGGCTAAATATGCCAGGTGACTCATGATGATGCCAGTCTTTATGTACACAGATCTATCTAAATAAATATAGGTTTAGTTTTAATACCTGGTTATTGTTAATATAAGTGGCACAAACAGTAAATGCTGTGGTGCTCTTTTCCTTTACACTTTTGTCACATGACACCAAAAACAAGGGGCATAGGTTTGATTCACTATGTGGACACAACATCATTTTCTTTCAAGTGGCATTTTGGCAAGTGACACATACAAGGTCATTATTTATCAGCAGCATGGAACACACCCACCCCCCATAACCCCCTACCCCCACCAAAACACACACACACACACACACACATATTCACAAAGTGAAATAAGTTAAAACCTCTCATTACCGGGCCCACATCCTCTGGGAGTCGTGGAGATGAGATCCTGAGTGGTAACATCCCCACCACCACCACCTCACGGTCCACCGCCTGAGTCCCGCCATGAAATACAAGCCCGCAGAGGTCACAGTTATTGACCTCTGTCGTAAAACGCCAAGTGTGATGCATGCTCAGACACTGTGTGTTCGCAGATCCTCAGCAGGGCTGTGTGCAGCGCGGCCATGCCGGGGCTCTGCGGAGTGTGTTTGTGATTGTTTCCGAATATGTTTGATATTCTTCGACGGGCGGATCCGTGCAAATGGCAATATTTACTCCTCAGCACATGTGTGTGAAATATCTCAGCAGATTGCACATCTCTCATTTATTTGTTTTAAAAGGAGCGTCGTGTCCTCTCCCGATATTTAGACAGATCATCGCATGTGTGGACAGATCTTTAGAGTAAGCAAGCCACTGATTTGGTTTCTCTCCCTCTGAGCTCACTGATCTGCCTTCTATATCCTCCCATCCATCCTCCATTGCAGGAATAAGCCAAGGGGGAAATGAGCCATTGGATCGCAATGCGCTTTCTGTAAAAGCAGAAAACTCATGTGAGCGAGTCCAAAAAGGAGTCTATGCTCATGTCCTCATCTGTCACCGGCTGTGTCCCTGGTGTGTCTGGCTGGGGTGTATGAAGTCCCGTAACACGGTGCTGAGTCTGAACACCATCTAAAGACCAATGCTGGCTGTGTATATAAACACTAAGTAGGAAATGATTTCCAGACCCCTGCTTTTTTTTCCCCCCCTCCCCGGCCCTGCGTACGTGTTTAGTCTCCCCCTTGTTCAACACTTTCTGCAGTGAAAAGATTTAGACGTGTATATCCAAGACTTTGGTGCAATATATAATCACCCTTACATCCATCACCTTCTCTCAGCCCTGTCAAGGTGGATGTTACTCATGGTGGCGGGTGGCGGATGTGAGCGTAGGCGCAGCGTGGTCATCGCTGAGGGCATACAGAGGAGCTGGAGGAAGGACAATGGAGGTGAGGTATCCTCAGGGGGAATCTCACCGGGGTAAATGAAAAAAATAAAGGGCCTGTGTTGCTTTGGTTGAGAGGTCAGTGCTTAGCATGCAGGTGAAGTCCTCTCCGCCAGCACGTGGAGAGCCTAACCACATCAGGCCAAGTTAGAGTGAAGTGTGAGAGTCAGCATTAGACGGGGCACCTTGTTTTGAGGCACTGATATGGAATGATAACAGGCTCAGCCTGTTGTGTTCATCAATGGAAACACAATAGAGGCTTGTAGGAATCAAAACCCTGCAACGTCCTCAGCAGAGACGGTGTGTGTGTGTGGGTGTGGGTGTGTGTGTGTGCACGAGACGTGTGTCCTAATGAAATTCACTATCGATCCGGTTAAGATAGACTTTATACATCATTCATGCTCTCTATCAATCACACCCTGCTAAGTTTTCCAAAGCTGTTTGTTTAAGAGGAGTTAGAAAGAAAAAGAACTTGAAGCAGAGCAATAATTACTGTGAAGAGATTGTTTTAAAGTCTTTCCTTTAGCCCTTTCTCAAGGTGTAACAAGCTTATCTGTCAAAGACAATGTCCATTGAAGGAACTGCTTAATTTGAAATTGATTGAGGTCCTTTTTTTTTAGTTTAGCTGGGGAGAAGGAGAAAAAACTCTTCCACAGACCCGATAGAGACTTGGGGAATTTAAAGCCGCACCTAAACAAGTGTCACTGTAAGAGAGGGCGGAGCCTGTGCGGTGGGAGAGGTGTGAATACCCTGACCAGATAAAGTCAGTGTGGAACACCTCCTCCCATCTGCTGAGATAGTGGCATCACCTCCTGTGTATGGTTTGGTGGATGTTCGAACAGTCCTATAGGGTGGATACAGACGAAAAGCAAAGAAAATAAACACAGGACGTGGTAACCTGACACAGGAAACCCAGTGAATGCTGGGAGTGAGCGGCGAACCGTACTTCCTGTAGGACAGCACAATGGCAAGCGGTGGCCCCAGATTCCTAAAAGAGGCTGTAGTCGCAGGGACAAGGAAGGGCAGTCTGTGTCCTCCGGTCCAGCGCTGATAAGGGCAGAGATAGAAATGGCATTTATGTCCCTCTGACTGCTTTGGGAAAACAAAACATCCTGAGGTTGCCGTGGTTACCAGTTTTATTAAACATTAAGGCGCAAATAGCGAGTGAAAACGTTCAGTTTGAAGTGTTATCGCATGAGTGAGGGGTTGAGGATTCTCATCTGACGGCCTCTGTTTCATGATATCTGAATATAGAAAAAGCAGTAACACCTGATTCTGAAATAGTTATTATACATTATTATGATATTATAAAACAATTATAATAATAATATTAACAATAATTCTATTATAATTATTATGAGAATAATTCTTGTTATCATTATTATTATTGTTGTTAGTATTGTTGTTATTAACATCTAAATTAGATGGAGATACTACTACTTCTACGACTACTGATAAAGCGAATGAACAATAATAATAGTATTATTAATAATACTGACAAGTTATGATAATGATAATATTGGTGTTTTCCTCCTTCACAAACTTAAACAAAGTGAAATCAAATGTTCTGACAAAAGAGAGACATAGTGTAATGATGTAATGCAGCTGCTGATAGAATAAGTGTCCATCTTCTGCATGAAGCTCCACTCTTCTACTCTTCCCCTCATTCTCCCACCCTGACCTCTGTCTGACTCCACTCACATGTAGAACTGTAGAAGTTATTCTGTGTAAATATTGTCTGATTTAAACTGATTATCCAAACTGTTATAATTCACATAACACACTTACAGAGTTAAAACATGGAATCTCAAAATTGTAAAATATCCACACAGACGGTTGTAGATGCTTGTCATGTCAGGTGGTGGATTACATTTCTGCCATATATGGCGAGTGTGACTCCGCTCTCAGCTTGTGTTTAGGTTGTTTCTCTGCGGGACGAGTGGAGATGAAAGTTTGGTTCCAAATAAAAAGTCAATCATTTGCACTAGAGAGAAACATCAGACAGGAATTTAGATGATACATCTGTCCAAAGGGAGCAGGGCAGACCCTCTCCCCACCCTATGCTCTTACACACACACACACACACACACACCCACATACACACACACACACTTGTTTCACAATCCCATTGGGGGCCGATTATTGACGAGATGTTTCCCTTGCCCCTCACCCTAACCTTTACTATCCCAATCAAACCCTTAACATAACCCTAACCCTTAACATCACCCTAACCAAGACCTTATTCTGTCCCCAACAACTTCTAATCCTCCAAAACCTGATTTCACCCATGGGTCAGTCTCCCCCCACCCCCGCCCCTCTCCCCCCCACATATTTCAGTGGGGGGGGGGACACTTGGCCACACGAGTTCCCATGGGTCAGTGTGCACTGAGGTCAAAGTCCCCGCTGAGATATAAATCCCTATCACTCTCACACACAGCGGAACAGTGCACGATGCCTGGCTTATTCTTTGCAAATGCCAGGTCTTTGTGCCTTGTCCATGATACCAGCGTGCGGAAAAAAGAAGTGGAAGTGGGATGTCTGCGTGCTCTTATCTGGCTGTTGTGTTTTGTTGTTGACCCCGTAGCGTGAGTGTGTATTGGCGGCCAGTTCCTGCAGGCCCTCTCTGTCAGAGCAGGCATGCGTGTTGGCGTGCCCACACCTATCTGCGGCATTGTCCATTCAATATGATTATCGCTGACCCACACCGCCTCCTGTCTCCGGGGCTCACATGAACCAGTACTTCCTCCGAGGAAGGAAACGTGCGTTACCCACGGGCCAGTGTCACACGGCTGCACTGTACAGAGCCCCAAAGGCCAGTTTGAGTGAAAAGATGCAGATGTTGAGTTTTACTCAGGAATCCAAACTATTTCAAGTTTTTTTTTATTTAAAAAAAAAAATGTAATTTAGAAACTTACTGTAATCACAAAGTTATCTCTTCATAGCTCCTACTTGTCTCTCCCTGACTCTCTCTCACACACACATTGACACACACACACACACGCAGTTGGGCAGTGGGACTATGAGGCAGAGAGAGATCATTTGTCTCAATCTGCAGTGATGATAGTTTATCAGAGGCTGGAGGAGTGGAGTGGGAGCAGGTGGTGGAAACGGGCTTTGTAAAGAGACCACAGTAATCAGATCTGCAGAGCTGGGGGCGAGCAGCGCTGACCAACCAACCAAACAATTGCACAGGGTGAACCACCCCCCACCACACACACACACACACACACACACACACCGCACATCCTAATACTCCACCTGGATCCCCCACCGACCAATTAGACGGCGCCGACACTTGGCAGTGTAGTCACTGTCTTCCACCTGGACCATCCAGGAGGTGGAGCTCCCGGCATTCGACCTTAACTGTGTCTGACCAATGGCGGAGAGGTGACGGTAGATTGCAGTGGACACTTAGTGAAGTTATTGTATCGGTGCAATTCATATTCATTTGGTCCCATTAGGAGCATTTAATGCGTTAGCCGCCTCGGCACCTCACGCTCTCATGGTCTTCCTCATTCTCTCTGACCCATCCACTTGTGACAACAATGGATGGTCTTTCTCTCATTCATACAGTGCGGCGTATAGTAATACTGTGCCGGTTTCCATGGCAACCCGCTAGTCAGACGATCTCATTACTGGCCCTTAGACATTTCTTTCTCACTCACTCTCTAAGGAATTACCACTTTTCATTATGATTTCCCTCCCCTCTCCCCCTCCTCCCCCTTTCTCCCCACTGCCCCTCCTTCTTTATCTCTGCACCCCCCCCTCTCTCTCCCTCATCCTTCCCCCTCAAAGGTCAGATGTCCTCCATGGTGGGGAGAGAGGAAATCTGTAAAAGCGTTGAGGTCTATTCAGCACCCCCCCACCCCCCCTTTCTCCCCTCCCTCCTCCCCTCCAGTCCTTCCCCCTCCGATTGCACCCCACAATCATTCTGTTCCTTTCTATAGAGGCAAAGAAAAGGAGCCCGAGAAGAAGGGAGGGAAGAGAGGAGCCTTGAGTCTGCTTTTCTTTAGGGCACATTTTAAAATCTGTTTCTTTTTTCTGCCCTTCTCTTTGCTCTCCTCAAAGCTTCCTTTTGTGTGGAAAATAGCTCCTTGAACCCATGCTGGAGTAGTGGTCTGTGTTGACTTTTTTAAAATGTTCCTGTCCACAGTCAACAGCCCATAAATTTGTGTGCACACGCACACACGTACAGTACGTGTACTGTGTGTGCACATAACATGTAGGAATGTACATGCTAATTTGAACGAATTAGAGCTCAAGCACATCATATGTACATTTTCCAGGTACGTATATATATATATATATATATATATATATATATATAGAGAGAGAGAGAGAGAGAGAGAGAGAGAGAGAGAGAGAGAGAGAGAGAGAGAGAGAGAGAGACACACACACACACACACACACACACACACACACACAACCTCAGCGTTTTCCAGTCTATCGTTTCAATGAACTTATGAAAAACTGTATTTGGCTCAGAATAACTTCTCGACTGTGTTTGCATGTTTTAACTGTATTTGCATACAACTGTTGTCGACTGTTGCACCAGATTTCCTCATCTCCGACTTGCCCGGACCTGAAACTTCACTGTCAGGAGGAATAATTTAATTTATTTTTGCTGCGATTACCTCATCATTATGTGGTGAAGCAATTGAAAGAGCAGACTCATTTCAAATGTCTACTCACTAATTTAGCATTTACAGTAAATATGGGGTTTGAGGCTCCAGAATCTGCGACATGACGGGTTGCTGCTAAACTATAACACAGTCAGAGTCTGTGGTGGTTTCGCAGAATGAAATACACAAATTGCACATTTCAAGAGAGAATTGCATTTAAATTGCATTGCAGTGATTATTACAGAAACGTCAACATCCATTGTAATTCTGATACCAGGTTGTGGTTATGCATCTAGTGGCCTCTAAGAATTAAATTAAAGGTGTAGTGTGTAAGATTTGGTGACATCTAGAGGTGAAGTTGCATGTTGTATCCATCACCTCACAACCACCCCTCTGAGCATGCGTGAGAAACTGTGGTAGACTTCAGTTGTTATTGTTCATTCTGGGCTACTGTAAAAACAATGCGGCCCACATAGAGGGGACCCCCTTTTCATGTAAATATACATTAATGGGCTCACTTAAGGGGGAATGGGGAAAATCCAAGATTTAGGTGATTATAAATCAATTCAAATGTCCCTACGTAGTTGTAATAATTTTTAGTAGTGACAAAGGTGACTGAAATCTTCCACACTGCACCTTTATACCTCCTGCTTACTTCTTCTATTTCCTCATAAAAGGGTGTTTTGTGATAATAACGATGGCTGAGCCCATCCTCGCTGTGACTCGATGTCTCCTGTATCTCAAACTTTCACTTTTTCATTTTCCGCGTGCTACAAAGGGACATTGGAGAGCAGGCGAATCCATAAGCCCTATTGCTCCATCTTGCATTGATCCACACGGGGCTCTATTCAACTGCATTGGCCGCACAATTGATCCCGGCCTCTCTGCTGCGGTAAACATTTTACTCGGCTTGCCTCCATCCTGATCAATAGCCTTCTTTTAATAATGTATCTCATTGATCAGTTTGGCCCCTGAGTAAATTGATCAATTATTTTAATCTTTTTTTGTGTGTTTGTTTTGTTTTTTTGGTGCGGTGTCAAATGAGGGGCAAACTGCTGAGGGTTAAACGTTTTAGTCTGTTGCTGTGTCTGTGCGGCCGTCTTGAAATAATCTGTCTTCTCCCCCTTTTAGAGGTGAGGGGTTCCAAAGAAGTCATTGTTATATAAATGTTGAACAGACGGAATCTATCAGTGTTCCATTGTATTTTTTATTTCTGTGAAGGATGTAATTAATCTTTCCCTCTTTATTATGTAGTGTAAAGAGATAAAATGTCCTTTGAATGGGACGGTGTTGCTGGCTGTGTTTTCTTTGTGAGCGGCTGCCTGCTGATCAGGCTCTATCTCTCCACCTTCATCCCCATGATGGATTTCAAGGGCACTGGTCATCAGCATTGGTGAGGTAAAGGCTCTCCACCCACCACATCTCATTACTAGTCCTAATTATCCTGATAAGTCACCATTGGCTTGTGTGTATGTGCGCGCGTGCACGTGTGTGCATGTGTGTGTGTGTGTGTGTCTGTGTGTCAATTACACAGACACAAACAAAGCTGCAGGAGCACACAGGAGCACGCATGCATTTATTCCTGGCACAGACACAAACATACACTGAATGCCCAGACATAAAACAGCAGAGCGGCGGATCAATAGCCGTCTTGTGTCCCTGACTTCAGGGAAGGCAGCGGAAAATGTATTTGAAATCCAAAGAGTTATCAGAGTGGAGAGAAAACAGGGAGGAGGTAAAGTCTTTGTTAGTTTGACCTTGCTGAGATTTATCTCGTGCTGAGGTATTTTTGCAGATTGGCCAGAATAACACCGCGCCAGTTTCGAATGGAACAAAAGAAGTGCAGCTACACTCCGACACTTGATCGTTATTCTCATGAAGGAAAAAAAAAAGACCCCCTGTCTTCTCTTATGCTAATGTGCACAAGCATAAACATATTCATTTCTGGCAGAGAGCCTTTGATCTGCCCATGTTTGCAGCGGGATCCTCTGCCTCTGCTCTGCCTCCCGGGCAGGTTAGGGAACAGAGGATTCCCATGGCAATCAGGAGCTGATCAGGTGTGGTGAGTGTCGCCATGTTGAGTGCTAGCTCATTAAAGTCCCCCCCCCTCACTCTATCTGAGATGACGTGACAAGGCCCATAGCAACGTGAGCAACCCTCCCTCCCCCATCACCACCATGGTTGCCACACCAGGATGTTCTGATGATCAGCGATGCTCCGCTCGTACTCGCTCACTCTTCCAGAACACAGGTGTGAAGTTCTCCTTATTACCCAGCACGCGCCTTTTCATGCTATTGTCACGCAGCATCCCAGAGGATGCACTTCACCTCGCGGATCACGATAAATGTTTGACATGCGCTCAGATGCACCAACCACGGAGAGGGTTTCCACACGGTTTGCGTGATATCTGGAGCAATGAGAGGTTTTGTAGATCTCCTTAAAGGTGCAGTGTGTGATAGTGTGGTACATTTTTTTTCACCTCTAAAAATATTACAAAACAGTCACATACTGACATTTCTAGGAATTTATATTCATCTGAATGTTGATTTTATTTTCCATTACCCTTAAATGATCCCATTAATGTACATTTACATCTCTATGGAGGCTGCCATTTTTTTTTTCAGTCGCAAAAGTCGACTAGTAAAAAATCTTTTGAGTTCTTATGACAACTAACGTCTACCAGAGGTTCTCCTGCATGTTCAGAAGGGTCACAGTGAGGTGATGGATACAACATGCACCAAATCGTACACACTGCACCTTTAAAGCATCTTTCCAATGCAGAAGTGGCTCAATGTAGAGATCAAACTAGGTGGTGCGAAGCTGATTCATGCTGCTGTGTGTGTGTGTAAACATTAGACACTGCATCTATGTGTGTGTGTGTGTGTGTGTGTGTGTGTGTGTGTGTGTGTGTGTGTTTTGCACTGTGCCTTTGGGTGCTATTGTGTGTGTCTATAGAGAGAGCGCTAATTGTAAAGGATGTGGCAGGTTAAGATAAGGTTATCTTGACGCGGTGAAACGTCGCGGAGAGAGAAGGCCAGAGCTTGCAGACGGAATTAGATTGATTAGAGGAGCCATATTTGGGCCACAGTGCTATTTCCAGATAGCCCTGGGTGTGAGCCTCATCCCCCTGTGCCTGGCATGGCTCTACTTTCATCCTCACCCTCGCCCCGGCGCTCTCCCTCTCTGACACTTCTGCTGTGCAGCAGGACAGCTGATAGTGCCACAGGCTGTCACTCACATGCTAACTGACTGGCCACTGCAGGGCTGAGATAGTCCCACAGAGCGCCCCCCCCCCCACCATGTCATCCACAGAATGGGAAAAAAAAGCGAGAGAATGATAAAAAGCAACAATGTATGCACCGTTGCAGGAGAGCATTCCATTCTGGCTGCAGAATTGTGTCTTTGATTGGACTCTGAGGGCTCAACATTCAATTCAGCTTAATGTGTAGTAGACTGTAACTTAGCCCCAAAGTTTTTCATTTCCATTTTGACGTCTTCGTCACTGCTAAGACCTCAGCCACGGGAAACTGAAAAAAACCTCCCCCTCATCTTATAGACTTCATTTTAGACGAGGATGTGGCGAGGAAGTCAATCCCCCAAAATCCAGCACTCAATTCCTGCCATCAGGATCCTCCATTAGCCAAGCATTAGAAACAAATTAACTCTTCTCAGCTGAATGGCTTGTCAGAGGAAGTGTGGGAAAATCCTCTATTAGGCAGGAGTTAAGTGCCTATTGGAAAGCTGGAGATGGAATCCTGCCTAATAAAGGAATAGTCAACCATTGGAACGCCGGCTGAATGGAGGAGAAGAAGAAGTGCTAATTAAGAGAACAAAGTGTCGTCTTACAGGCTATAGTCCATTAATGTGAGTTTTCGGCCTCATCTCACTGGCACCCCTAGATTTCCTGAATATGACGAGTGTGTGTAAGTGTGTGTGCGTGCTGCACGAATGAAAGCAAGTGATAAAATTTGTTTATTTCGGGCGGTGGTGACAGAGTGTAAACAGATAAATTATGAATCCTCACTGCTCCCAGAGGCCACACTTTTTAAAGATGAGTCTCATCTCTCTCAGTCTGACATGTCGTAAGCTGAGCAATGAACACGCTGCTCCCAAACTATTCGGGGCGTTATGTCTCAGATGAGCCGGGCCAACTCCAACCGCAGCCCCGGCCTCCTCTGCTCCTCCAGCGCTGAGCGTTTTCCAGTTTTCAAGCTGTGAAAAAGTGAGAGAGAGAGAGATGGCGAAGCAGCGTCATGGACCGAACCGGGCGGAGACTCAAAATAAACTCACGCAGGCTTGGCTAAGTACGGGCTCCATCACTGTTTATCCTAGACCGAGTGAGCATGGGAGCCCGGTGATGAAATCAAAAAAAAAAGGGAAAAAAAGGGAGGAAAAAATTAAACAGAGTTGAACAGGCCAGTGTATTTGGTTGGGGTTGCCATGGCGACGGAGTGCATGGTTGCAGATAAACAGCACGTTGAGTACTCGGGGAGGAATGCAGCCCTTCTGCCTGCGGTTTGGAGGGGAGGTTAACACTTCTCTTTCTCAACAGCTTCGCCACTCAACAACATATGGGAGCGGGGGGGAGTGAGAAATATGCACACATAAACAAAGAGGGGGGGGGGGGGGGGGGGGGGGGGGGGGGGGGGGGGGGGGGGGGCGGCAGAGGAGATTGCACTTTAATTGCGCACATCCCGGGATAAAAGGGAAGGAGCAGGAATATTTGGAAATCGGCTGAGAGAGAGGGAGTGATGTGTAATGGTGGATTGCAGATGATGGCGGAGGCTTTCTCGGTGTTTTCACTTAAAAGTTGGAACAAACAAAAGAGAAAAATTAGAAATGAGAAACAGAAGAGGACGGGAGTGATGGAAAATTACTGAAGGTATTTCTGCACATATTGTGAGCGATGGCCGTCTCCGCAAATCACACTCGGAGCAACCTGCGAAACACGTGAAGTCACCTGTCATCATTCCTCGAACGGAGCCGGGAAAGAAACAGCTGATCTCTGAGATGTATAAAAAAAGTTCCGAAATGTGTGTGTGTGTGTGTGTGTGGGGGGTGTATGTGGTTGTGGGGGGAGGGAAAAAGGGGTGGGTGGGGGGGGGGGGGGGGGGGGGGGGGGGGGGGGGGGGGGGGGGGGGTTGTGGATAAGCAGGTGGTGAGCGGAGAGAGTGAAAGGGCGAGATGGTAAAGGGAGGAGAAGCCAATTTGGTGAGGAATGGTGGCTGTGGCTCACTGATAAGAGCCAGCTCCCCCCCGACAGAATAGCAGGGCCTTGTCTGTTGCCCCATTAGCAGCCATACCTACAAGGCCCTGTCGTCTCTACATGGCCGGGCCTCAATAGGCGCAGAAATGGAAAATGGCTACTTAACTTGTGATTACCTGATTGAAAGGTAGCTGTCACGGAAGGGAAGGAGAGGGGAAGGGGGGTGGGGGGCGCAGCATTGGAGTGAGTGAGTTTTGGTCCTGTCTCCACGGAGACATGGACGTGTCATGATGAGATTAAACCTGGACTATGTGTGTATTAAAGCCATGTAGGAGATTTCGGGGTGAGAGAGATGAGGGAAGAGAATTATAGAAAAAGGGGGAGGGGCTGCCCAGGCTTTGTTCCCACTCTGGATAACTTTGTGTGTATTTCTGTGCCCGATATTCTATTTGCTGCTTGTTAGCGTTTAAAGGTGCAGTGTGTAAGATTTCGTGACATCTAACGGTGAAGTTGCATCTTGTATCCCTCACCTCACCCTCACCCTTCTGAACACGAGGGAGAACCTGTGGTAGCTCTCAGTTGTCATCAGAACTCAAAAGATGTTTAGTACGTCCACTTTTACCACTGTACAAACATGGCGGCCCTCGTAGAGTGGACCCGCTCCTCATGATAATATACATTAATGGGCTCAATTATGCGTGATGGAAAAAAACCCCAACCATTTAGCTGATTGTAAATTCATAAAAATATCAGCATATGATTGTTTTGAAATGTTTTTAGAAGTGACAAAAATCACCCAAATCTTGCACACTGCACCTTTAATGCAGCGCTGCTTGGGAAGTCCACAAATCACAGGGAGAGCGGAGCTGCCGTGCTTCCGCTGCAGTCGCTCCCGATCGCCAAAACAGTCCTCCTGGTGTTACTGTTAATCAGAGCTCTGCCGCTCCATCATGGCGGAGCGCTCACCTGTACTTGGCTTTTCCTGCATAATAACCTGCTTTTATTCTCCTCTCTAATTGCTTGTCATATCTGTCCCTTTCCGGCTCTTTGTTTCCACTCTTATCGCTGCGCTCCACCGCCGTCCGCCGGTGTCGCCACAATACCTCTGCCCGGCCAGGGATGCCCTAAGCCACTGGCTTTTTTTTTAATGGTCCCCATAGGCCTGGCCCACAGTGCCATGTGAGCGGGTTTATGGAAGCTATTATTAGTGTTTACTCACTGGCACTTACTGGGACGACAGGCGTCCTGTGCCTCTCCACGTGTAGCGAGCCACCGCAGCCCCGACTTCTGATTTTAATGTTATGGGTAACGTTATGGCTCTGTCTCTTTGCTCAATCGTTAACTCTGTGACCATTTTATGGGGTATTAATTGAGTTGTAATTTTGACTCTATGAAACCATGTAAGGGTTTAATGCCATTTTAACTCGGGACCTAATTGAAAACAGGCACTCGGCTCTCGCGCCTGACACAATGTCCAGCACGAGGGGAAGGAGCTGCCTTTAAAGTCCTCTAGCCCAGTAGAGTCTGTATTTAAAATGCATTGTAACACAAACATAGAGACAAACAGCGAAGACGTGCACACATGCACAAAGCAGGAGAGTCGGAGAGGTTTGGATGGCGCTGGAGACTGATCACATTACCTCATCTCACATGTATTTCAGAGGCCCGAAACCTGATATGCGTGCAATTGTTATTTTAAATCACCGTCTGGGAAAGCTGGACCCCGAGGTCTACGGAGTCACTAACTCAAAGGGGGAGTGGGTGAAGGGTTGGGGGGGGGGGTAGGGGGGGGGGACGGGGGGGGGGTGGGGTGTAGGGGGGAGTACGGGGGTGGGGGGGTGGGGGGGTGTGTACTGAAGCAGGGGAGGGGGGGCGGTACGGGGGTAGGGAGACTGGATAGGCGACAGGGGCAGGTGTTACTTTGAAAACTGACAAGTTTTAGGGGTGGTGGGGGGGAGGCAGAGTTTCAATGGAGCAAAAGAAAATGTCTTAATCATTCAAAACAAATCACTTAAGGTCTCACTCACACTCGTGTCCGCTGCGCGGTCGGGCTTTGCTTTGAATCAGAGACGATCGCATTAAATGTAACTGAAGATGCAGTTAGAGAAACGAGCCCGTGTTTGTTAGGCCCTTGATTGAATTGCTAACTATGTGCGGTGAAGTGCTCAGGCAATTTCTCTTCTCTCTCTCTCTGTCTCTTTCTCTCGCTCTCATCTGCCACGTTATCTCTCTCTCTCTCTCTCTCTCTCTCTCTCTCTCTCTCTCTCCATCCGTCCCAATCTTTGTCCGCATTTACACCTGCAAGGTTAATGTGTGTGTAAGGGGAGAGACGATTGCACGAGCCCGACTTCGGATCCATACGAATATATTTCACCTCTCCGGGCTGCACAGGCACCGTGCCAGAGGCCACTGGATAACTGCTCCTTCCCTCCTTCCTATCTGCAGCCCAGGTTAATTAAAGTTCCTCATCCCCCCTCAAAGTATGCTTTTAAACAGAGTGCTATGTGTCATTGGATTGTATTTTTAGTCCTTTTAATGATGGACCCATTGTGTCCGTGTGACCGGATGGACATGCCATCATCACTTGGTGCACATGTGCAAGCCGCGCGCGTCAATACTGATGCTGCACGTGTGTCGTTCCATCCCGTAACACATCCTGTGTGCCACAGTAGCGAAGTGTCGTCGGCTACATACACTTCAGGGAGTGATTGTTATCAGTTATCCCACCCACACAGAGTAGTTGACATTGCATCACCTGCGTAATGAATTCACCAGCCGCCGATTCGGTTTCAAGTAACTGCACTGGCGGCCAAATGGGAAATACTGTAGAAGAAGAGACCTGAGGTAAACGCAGGAGCTCGACTCGTGATTCTCTCTCTCTCTCTCTCTCTCTCTCTCTCTCTCTCTCTCTCTCTCTCTCGAACAAGCCACCGAGCCACAGGCCCACACATTCCAGTAAAATGATGTGTAATACTCTGAATCCACGGGGTTATGAGAGAGCTAAGCGCAGCGGGCTGGCTGCCGGTGGACTTGGATAAGGGGGATCTGACTCACACTCAGGCAACGACTAGCTCACGACTATCATTGTAAAGTGTTAATGAGGAGACGTGAAAGATGACCAGAGGGAGAGTTGGACTGCGGGCACACACACACAATTCCACGCGCACAGTCATGCGAGCAAAACTGCAGACGCACACAAAGTCAACAAGTACTTCAAACGGGCAACCTTGCGAGTGCGTGCAGCCACACAGACATGTGGTTCTATCATCTTTCGAAAACAGATTCTATGTACATGTGGGTTTGCGGGATCTGTAGGTGAGGGACCAGGTTTTGGGGCCCGAAGGCTCTGGTCTGTCTTTCTTCTTGTGGAGAGCAAAATAGGGCAAGTGCATTGAGTGGAATGTAGTTGCTGCGAGCTGCAGTCTCTGGGGCCGACGGATGAGGCCAATAGGGAAGTGGAAAAACGTGCAGTTCACGCGGCGGCCACTGGAGGCTGGCGCCTAAAGTCTGTCAAGACTCGCATCTTAAAATGGCCAACTTTAGAGGTGAATTTGACATGTTTAAAAGCCTGGTACAAACTACAGTTTTGGTCTCTGTCAGTCACATTTTTTTTCCCCGTTTTGAAAGTTTTGCATAATGAAGGGCGTGGCCACAGAGCGCGACCTGGGCTTACCTGTCGCACTCTGTGGATGCTGCAACAGTGCCATCGGCCCATGGGCAATGGAGTGAACCAGCCAATTTGATCCTCATACGTACGACGCCACGGACGCTACGTCCATCTTTACATGCAGTGTATGATTGGTTGTCAGCTTTTTGATTGATCTGCATGGAGCTGTTAGCTTGCTTGTGTATTGACGGTCTTTCTTGCTGATTAAGTTACCAACTGCAGGGAATGGGAGGAGGCCCCCCATCTCTTAGGCCCCATCTGTGGGTGCACACATGCAAACACATCCCTCACTAGAATCATTAGGCCTGTGCACATGAAGAGTTTGCTATTTTCAACTTATTTTTCCATACATTATAATGATCGTGCGCTCGTCTGCAGGGCCAGAAGACGATTCTAGCGCGCATGCTAGTATGCGGGGGAGCCCCACCTCCAACATTCTATCTCGTTCTCATAATACATCCATGGTCCGAGCCTTAAAATATCGGCTGTTGCCCCCGGAGGCTAATTTGTCATCAGTGGAAATCCGATGGGCTCCGAGATAGCTCTCATCAAATGTAAAGAAAACACACACACACACACAGCACACATGCCCTCTCACACACATTAATGCACTCATGCATGCTGTGTTTGAAATTATGCTCGTACACAAACAAAAACAATATTTGTCATGCAGACGATCGCGCTGATAATTGCAGACTTTTTATAATTGCTGCATGAAAGGAAATAGTTTGTGACCTTCCCTCTTACTTCAAAACTCTCATCCACGCGTCTCTAATTCCTCCTTCCATCCCATTGACTCTTTCCAGATCACTGAACTGTGGCACTGTAGGACTGTACTTAGTGTAGAATCCATATATAGAATCCATAAGCGTTCAACTTTATTTCATTATTTACTTTATAGGATTTTATGAGGAAGCTCAAGTTTCCCTCAAAGTCTTTTCCTCTGTTTTGCTGTATTGTCAGTTTCACTCACTTTTTTCCCTCCCCCCTTTCCTCCCCCCTTCTCTCCTCTGCCCTGTGATTTATTGGATGATGATCTCGTCTCTTCCTCGAAGGGTGAGCCTGTGCTTTGGGCATCCAGCCAGCAGGACCTGCTTTAATTGATGTCAGTAATCTGGTCACCTTGAGAGATAGTTAAAAGGGCAAATCTCTATTAGCTTTAGTTTATGGCGAGCAAATTAAAACGCACACACACACACACACACACACAATGTGTGAAAGGCAGCATAGGATGTTCAATGTATGTGACTTTAACACATACTGCAGATATTAGCGACAGCTCTCAGAGCGCTAATCTTGTCAGCTGCCGTTTGCTGTGAGTAAACACGAAAGTGCTCTCTCTCTCTCTCTCTCTCTGTCTGTCTCTGTCTCTATCTCTCTCTCCCTCTCTCTCCCCCTGTTCCCTTAAATGGTGTAAGAAATACATTATGACTAGTGCGGAGCCAAGATAAGTTATTTCTGGTCGGATAAGCACAAGAGGATCTGAGGGAGCCAAAAGAATCTACATTAAGGAGAGATATCTGTTAATTAAATCTGTCCCGGCCTGATATCTATCTGTAGCATGTAACTTACACCACTGCTGCTACTACACACACACACACACACACACACACACACACACACACAAACTTAAAATCCCACTCTTCTCCTTCTATCATTATATTTTCTGCTTCAGACTGGAGGAGAAAATATGTTTCCCAACATAAAAGAGCTACAGGGTGGCACCGTGTATTCTCTAATAGGTGGTAGTGTCATTCTTCTATAGATCCATTATCTACCTCAGCTGTTACGCCTATATTATATACATTTAGGCAAATGATGGAGAATCAGGCCCTTCACTCACAGCCCGTATGGTATTTTCTCAAACTGGGCTCAGTTTGTCCGCTCTGGAGGCCTCCGCAGAGGGAGATCTGCTCCCAATCAACAACCTGCACATTCAGGTGATTTTCATCCTTAAAACATCTGTCAATAGAGAGGGAAATGTTGCGCCACAGTCGTGCACACTGCACCTTTAAGATGGCGTGACGATAAAAGAGCAAGACTTTCACATCATGCAGCTCCGCAACGCTCTGTGGCTTCACTTTCTTTGTCGAATGTTCGGTTTCTCCATCACATGTTTTTCTTGTTCTCCACTCAAATGTCCTGGGACTCCGTCTGGTTATTCCCAAGAAGGACACGGGCGCGGAGGTGACTGGGGTGGAGGGGGTGGTGGTGGAGGAGGAGGGATGGAGGGGTTGGTTTGGGATGAAGACTTTTTGGGGTGTATGTGGACCAGATGTCTGGGGCTTTCATGAGGCTGGGGAGGGGGAGCAGCGGGGATGAGGACGGCAGAGAGAGAGAGAGAGAGAGAGAGAGAGAGAGAGAGAAAGGGGGGGGGATGATGGGGAGGGGGGTGTGCATGGCTGTTCTCAATTACCCTGATCAATGGAAGTGGGGTTGGAGGGGATAGAAAGGGGGCGGGGGGTTACTCACCACTGTAAAGAAAAGGACCCAGATTGTTAAAAATGAGACAAAAGAGAGTTGAGGAGAGATTGTTTAAGAATGGGGGGGGGGGGGTCTCATTGAAATTCAATAACACTAATAATGAACAATATTTTTCCATATCTGCTATTTAGATATAATTTTGAATATGATCATTCATCATGCTGTGCCATGTACTACATTCAGTTACTGACCGTCTAATGGACTCTCGTGTTTTGAGCCTTGTAGCCCATGTATGTGTAAATATACATTCATGTCAAAAAGCAATAATAATCATTTGCTCATTGTAGAACATCATTTCATTTGCACGTCAACAACAACAAGAAAGGATCCAGGTGGTGGGGCCGAATCGTGTGGAGGCCCCTGCAGATCAACTGGTAGCTCTGCTCTGTGTTTTAATTAGGATTATATGTCCTCTTTAAAGGATCCCCTCTCTGAAGCCCGGCCCATTTAGGGCCCGATAGGGTTACACAAGATTAAAAGCACTTTTCCATCTTTACCCTCTGATACATCTTTGAAATTGTGCCGGGTTCTCCGTCTCTGGAACACTTTATCTCCCCCCTCTGAAGGACCAGAGGGTGAGAGGAGGGGTGAGGCGAGGTATGTGGCGAGGCCCTCTCTTCCTTTGCTGCGCCATTATTGTTTTTTGTGCCTCATTTGCTTCATATTTACGTTGAACATTTAGTGAGTACAAGGCAGAGGTTTGGGCTGTGCTGTTTTCCTTCGTGATGTCACTTTGATCTGACGGGAGCTCGTCTCATGTTACACACTTTAACTTTACTGTGTCGTCCACGTTAGATACAACATGCCTGTGTCCAATCACAGAGATCTTCCCCCTGCGACCTCTGACCTTTACTCCCGTGAGTGGAGAAAGAGAAAGGCATTGGTTTCAGCAGGAGGGAGGTGGGGAGGGGGGGGGGCTGTCTCTAGCAGCAGACTTCTCAACCCCCCCCCCCCCCCCCCCCCCCCCCCCACCTCCAAACTTCTCACCCCCCCCCCCCCCCCCCGACCCGCTCCCCCTCTCCCTCCTTACATTTTTTACTTCTTGAAACCAACTTTATTCTAAACACTTGAAAATCCTCCACATGTGTAAGCAATTAGGTTTCACGACTTGCTGTGGATGAGAAAGACCCACAGACATGCACAAGCGCGTGCACACACACACACACACACACACACACACACACACAGTTTGGCTGAACATTGCATGAACATACACACAAGCACACACATTGGGACACACATAGAGGTTTCACTGTGACTGCACTGCGAAAAAACATTGAAAACATAACATCATTTATTAAATTTATTTTCTGCACACACACACGCACACACACACACAAACACACACAACACACACAACACACACACACACACATCACCTCACCATGACTCACATTTTACATTTAACACCTTTGGAGACATGTTTCGCTGCCAATCTCTGTGCACATTTCCACTTGAAATGCTAACACCATACCATCCCATGCTGAGGGAAACATTCAGCTTCTTCAACATGCCATAATGTGGCGGTGTCAAGGAAGTTCAGCATCTGCGTCTCAAACTCTGCAGCACAATAAAACAACATTGAGAAAAACAGTTGCAAGTCAAGCAGAGGCTCCAGTGGAAAATGTCCAGTGAGGTTGTTGTTTGCAGAGAAGCAGAAAGAGTTTGCTGCCCGTCCTCTGGCATTGCTGAGGCAGAAACGAGGGGCTATTGTGATTTGTTTAACTCTTGACCCTCGTTATTATGGCGTCTGTATTTACCGGTACATTCATAAAGTTTCAGCCTTGGCATGCTCTTGCTGATATTACATACATTATCAATCTTCCCTCGCACATCCATTTTGTAAAGGATTAATTCTTCCTCTCAGGCTTTTCAACAAGTTATCTTTGTGTTTTGGGTTCAGCGTCGGTTTACGTCAAACCCAAACACCGTAACAGTCACTGGGTCATTATACAAGAACAGTAATTATACCCTGAGTCATTTCTTCACTACCTGAGCCAAACATTCCACTTCTAAATCCTTCCAGTTGCATAAGCGTGAAGCTGAACCCAAGAATTTACTGGATGAATAAAACACAAAGTGCTGGAAAATATCCTGCTGCAATAGAACAGACGTATCTTTAATCCCGCTCATTTACTCCAGTGTTATTCCATGTTGTTTTAACATGCGTCCAGCTTGGCATGGCACCCCTTGTGTTTTGATTTATAGACTTGATGTTTCTAAATCCCACCCATGGCACCTTTATGCCAATGTGCAAAAATGGTGTTAAAACCATAAACTATATATTAAGATGCACAACATGATGTTTCCTAAATATTGGGCCAAACCCTTACAGTCGCCCCCTGCTGGCTCACTAAAATGAGGGATAAGTAGATGGGAAATGGACCAAGACAAAAATAACATTATTATTATTATTATTATTATTATTATTATTATTATTATTACAATAACTCACTTTTTATTCTTTTTATGTATACGCTATTCCACACATTTGTGCAAATGCTCATTTTCCCAATAGCTTTGCTCGTAAAGGCACAGTGTGTAGGATTTAGTAACATCTCTTTGTGATGTGGCAGCTGAATACCCCTCAGATCACCCCTCCCCTCCACACATGTAACAGATCCTATGGCAGCCTTCAGTGTACATTAATACTCAACGGATGTTCACTCTATCCATCGTGGGCTATTGTGAAAACAGTGGTGCAACATGGCTGCCTCTGGACAGAGGACCTGCTCCTGATATACGCATGAGGGCTCATTGTAGAGAATCAACATTCAGACACTTAATATACATTGTTTTATACTTCACACCAATAGAAATTATTTCACTTAACTCTTGCACGTGCCTTCTGTAGTAATTTGTCACCTACTTTATAAACACAGTGAGGTGACATGATTGACAGCCGGGACTGATGTGCGACAGGACGGGAGCACCTGTAACAGGCTCCAGTTCTGTACATCACTTCCATGGTTGTAACCGTAGTTTTGCGCAGCAGCTGAAAGTTGTTAATGTTTCACTTTTGTTGTTTACAAAATACTATTACTGTCACATTGGGAAAGTGGAGAGTGTCAAACCCAAGATGTTTGTGCTGAAGTCACAGATCTGCAGCTAATGAACAAGATGATGAGACACATAATGAAAACATGCAGCGGGAATCTGTGAACGGAGAAGAAAAAGTGGAAATGACTCGTGGGGAGAAATAGGGGGAAGAAAAGTATCTGTGAACGGTTATTTAACCGACGCTAAGCAATTTATTGACTATCTGCTTTACCCGTCTTCATAAAGCCTTTCTTTTAACAGGGGAACCTGCTTATGACTGTGGCCCCATTTACATCTGGTTTTGAAACTTCGTGATCAGATTTGAATCAGATAGCACTTGACCGCATTCATTTCCACATGTCTGAACCTGTCTGTGGTGTCCGTTTCATGCACCTTCCTGATCCATCAGCAGGATACACTGCCATGTCCTTCTTCTGTTGTATGGACCTCGCCCTCATTTTGGAGCAGGAGAGGAAATGTCATTGATAATCCAATACCAATAATGTGCACCAAAATGAAAACCTTGCCAACACAGTACTTTCACTGGCTCGCTTCCTCTACTAGTTGTGCTCAGGACCACCACTCTCTGTTGAACAGCGTGGATGTGGGAGCACAATGATGACTGGCCATGGTCATGTGGACCATTCTGGACTCTGCCCTTGATGTACTCTGCAGGGCCGCAGTCCTCCGTGCAGTACAGGAGAGTAAGTCTCTGCTTTGAATGACCCGGTTCTGGATCTGACACTGGGTCTTGTGTTGACATGTGTAATTGGCCATATACCTGTATTATGGGGTGGATGCAGTGGCCACGTCACTGGGTCTGGAGCGACTCTTGAAAACCAGACCAGCGCAGGACCTCCTGCAGAGAGAGAGAGAGAAGCAAACACATTCACACTTTTTTGTATTCACTGCGCTCACAGTGCATCGAGGACCATATCTGGAACTGATGTAGCAGACTGGATATGAGTCTTTCAGTTTTTGTTCTGCATTCACACCTGTACTGTACCATCACATCAGGGAGAGAAAGAGAAAAGAATATTCTAATACCAGGTGTAAATGGATCCCATTTCCAGGCCCTTGGTCATTAGGGTGTAACAGTCTTTGTACATGCTCCACAGTAACAACAATTTAATCAGTAAACTAACAGTGCTCTGTATGCAGGGGGCTGATTGGGTCAGTGGCTATCAGCTGGACATGTAGTGGCCTCGGTCGAATTGATTATATGTTCATGATATAACCGTAGTGACGCCGGAGGTCTTTGTGTTATAGTTTTACCAAATCGACCAGTTTGTGAGCAGCAGGCGGGTGAACAGGCCAGGAGACTGGAAGATGCTGTTTTCAGTCTTAATCCCACCAGATACTTTCTGAGTCTTGTTGTGTGGGCACGTGATGTCAGTGTTTGATGATGGGTGTGACATGTCACCTTATCAAGGCTAAATGGCTAAAGATTCACTGAGGTAACATTGGCGTGATGTGGATAATCATTACATTAATGACACACACTCACATGGAGTGTAATTTAAAAGCAATTACGGGATCAGTAACCTTTTTAATCCAATCATCACCCAGAGTCGGCACGGGGTGTCATGCTGTATCACCTGGACCGGTGGCAAATGGAAACATTAATAAAATGTTAATCAATCACGGAGAGGGGCACTAATCTGGCAGGGAGGTCAGACAGAGTTAACATATTGATAGAGGAGCAAAACTGGAGGAGAGGCCTGAGACATATTACATGATACACACTGGTGCTGAAGTGTCGTACACATAAATATGCACTTCCAATGCAGGCCACTAGATTTGCCACAGGGTGCCGTTTTCCTGTTGTTCAAACTGCAGCTCAAATTAGCTGCTCAGCCATTGGAAGGAGAGGCAGGCAGGATGCCAGTAATTACTGTATGATTGGTGGAGTGGCTGCAATTAGCAAGTCTGAGTCTTTAAGATTTGCATGAGGAGCTGATGTGTATGTGAGGTGATGTTACTGTAAATAACCCCGAGGAAAGTTGAGTGGTTCACACCAGGAGCCAAGGGAGAGGGTGTAGAATATAGTATTAATCTGTGAATGCACTGGATTTGTGTAGTGTTTTCCATTCACCCATTTACACACACATGCATACAATGAACGTGCAGCCCTCTCCCTGTGACCACCAAGGGGGCATGCAGATGGATGAATCACAGAAGGAAGTGAAAATACTTGCAGTTCACTGGGTGGTCACTTGAGGCTGGCTCCAAAAGGGAGCAAATCCCTGTAGACTCCCATGTTAAAATGATCCGCTTCAGAGGTGAATGAAACATGTTTAAAGCCTGCTACAGACGACGCTTTTGGTCTCAATCAGTCACATGTTTTCCAGTGACAACAGTAGGGGGGATTCATTTTTTTCTCTCTCGCTTATTTTCATTTCATCGAGGTTTGAAATTGTGCATATTTGAGGGCGTGGCCTCTTCACTGACACCACGGCACCATAGGCCCACCCACACCTCCCTGTGTGCTGCGCATCTTTGCTCGATTTTGGATGAACCAGGAAGTAGGAGGAGTTACGCATCGGCAAGATGGTGATAAGTGACACGCCCACAATTCAAAAGCACTCTGCAGAAACCTACGGGTGCCGTCACGGACGCTACGACCCTCTCGATATACAGTCTATGGTGACCGTGTTGGGACTGGGATTGAACCAGTAATCTTCTGTTCGTGATGGTCCAAGGGATGGTCCAAGTGTTGTGTATCCTAGTGTCATTATGTTGTGTAAACATTACAACCAAACTAGAAGCAGACATCGCGCACGACAGAGCGCTGTGCAGGAATGTGTTTGCTCCTCGTAAATGTATCCGTGCGCTCCACGCCCCGGCAGCAATGAGCAAGAGTCTCAGCAGTGGTCCTCTCTTATCATAGCACATTTAACAGGGGGCTAATCCAATCAGGTGGGATAACAGGGTTGCTCTCTCCGAGTCGAGGAGGATCAGGCGAGTGCTCCTCTGCTTCCCATTAGTGTGTGTCCCTCCAGCCGGGCCTATCCTAATCCCATTTCCCCATCTAAAGCCTTAACCCAAACAAGCACACAGGACAATAATCTCCGGTCACACTCCTGTCGGCTGCCCCGGGCCTCCTGATGCTGCTAATGGACGGCGAGTCAGGGAGATGCCAAGAAACGGCAAGGGCGTGGGGAGGAGGCGGGGGGGGGGAGAGAGAGGTGGGTTCTTCAGCCAAGCAACCACAACATTTTTCTTTGTTTATCATTGCTGTGAAGTTTTTCCTCCTTTTGTCTTCAGCAGCATTTAGTGCCTGCTGCTGGTTTGCGCTTCCTCCGAACCTCTGGGAAGGAGCGGCTTTTTTGCTCTGATCACTTTTCAATTGAGCGTGTAAGCAGCGTTGCTCCAAGTGCATATACACTCCATTAAAAAACAAATTCTATCTCGCTCGCCATAGAGGTCGTTGCTGTTTTAGAAAGTACATTAGGAAGTTAAAGGGATCGGCAGATTTGTGGCACGGCAAGGAAAGTCAGTCAAGTTTTGAAGAGAGAAACAGAGGAGAGAGAGAGAGAGAGAGGTGGGGGGGGGGCGGAGAAGGTTTGGCTCTGTCTCTCTGTCCCTGTTGACGGCACATGTGCCCCAGATGCAGGGTCCCGATCCAAACCCAGGCTCATCCAGACGCCACCCTGAGTGTCTCAGATCACATCCCCCTCTCCAAAGACCTCGGAAAAAACAGCCTCATCCACATTTCTCATTTCTTTTGGTTTCCATAAGAAAAATGTAAACCCCCAACTTCCTAATGAATTCCAACTGAAATATGGTTGGTGCAACAGCATCCACCTCAAACACGGCTCAGCTCATGCTCCATATGGAAGATATTAGTTTCCCCCTTGTGCCATTGTACAAATCTGATCATTGCGTTTTTTATTTTTCAGGCATGAAGAAGAAGAAAAACGAAACGTAGCGGAGAACAAATTAAAAGGCGACACCCTTTTATTTTAATTCTAAATTTGAGCCGACCACTTTACGACAAGATTGATGACCTCCATCATTGATCCTTACTTATTTTCTTTATCCACCCCCACCTCACTATCACTCCCACCAGTTGGCTGGCTAAGTGAATGGTAAAGGTGTTCTCTGTGTTGTGCTCTTTGTCTGTGTGTACACAGCTGGCAGCTGTGCTAAATCACAGCTATTAGACTAAATCAATTATGGGGCTGATTTGTCTCCCTGTTTGACAGAGCTTATAGCTGAATCCAAAGGATGTTCAAAATATCTTGTTAAAGGGGGAATTATGTTTTTAAACAATTTGGTCTTCATCGAGGCGGCTCAAAGGGGAGTTTATATCCCCAGTCGCTATTATATTAACTGCATGTGTGTTCACACAGTGTGAGGCGAACGTAAGAGACAGCAGGGTTGAGCAGGAGTGTAAACATACAACTAAGCATGGATTTGTTATTTCAAGTCTCCCTAGAGCAGGGGTAACAAACATACAGCCCGTGGGCCAAAACCAACCGAACCCAGAGGGTCCAATAAAAACTATTCCATTCTGATATTTTCATGAATTTATAATCACCTATTTTTTTTATTATTACCCTTAAATGAGCCTATTAATTTGTATTTGCATGAGAAGTGGGTCCTCTCTATGGAGGCTGCTATTGTTTACAGTAGCCCAGCGTGGACACATTAAACATGTTTTGATTTTTCGTGACAGCTGAAGTCTACCGTAGGTTCTCCTGCAGGTTCAGAAGCTTGAAGGTGAGGTGAAGGATATAACGTGTGACTTCACCTCCAGATGTCACCAAATCTTACACCTTGCACCTTTAAGGTTTGTCATCAAAACTAATGAAATACAAAATGTTGAAGTTGCCGCATGAATGATTGAGTCAGTGTTTGCACTGGCCTCCATAGGTGAGCACAGTATGTAACATTCAACACACATGCCCTGCTCAAGGGTTTGTTACCGGCTCAGCTGTCATGAAGGCTTCTCTGGGAGACATGTGGGCTTTATGAACACACTACATCGATATACAGGGAAATACCACTGACGACTACTTTACTTTTTAATGAGTGTACAGCTAATGTAGGTGCCTGACCAGTTCACCCATGGCTTCTGCCGTCAATCATCATGTTGGGTCTAAAAGACTTTGTCCTTGGCAAAGTTTGGTCCATTGAGTTCTGGACGAATGGTTCAATGCTGAACTATGGAGCCCTATGCAGATGGGGGAAACCTTTTGGATCTGTAGATTCTCAGAGTAGCAACAGAAGCCATAGATTTGGAGCTAATATCAAACTTCTGCTCTCTGAGTTTGAACCCATGATACAAATGTGGAGTAAAAGTATGTTGTCATATTAAAACATACCACGGCCATACGTTTCTCACTAAGATCTGCTTCAATTTTCCACCATGTCAGGCAGACTGGCAGCAACAGTTAGCACTCGTTCCAGCCTCATGCAAACCAGTTTAAAGGCTGTGTGCACCATGGCTCCATCCATCAAGTGGTTAAGGTTACAGATGGTTTGGGTCCATTGATTCTGACAGGTGGTTTTGTAAGAAGCTGTGTGGCAGTGTTGACGTGAAACTTGGCTTTGATTGGCCAGTGAGCCCAGGACTGGAACAGGCTCCGGCACACGGGGAGATTAGTGAGGAGACTGATGCAGATGTTAGAACATGGATGGGTTTATGATTAAAAGATTAAATGGGTGAATGGACATCTGAAGTTATTCTTGTATTTTTAATTCTCTCAAATATATCATTGCTACCCAGCAGCCAAAATTAGAGGAAAACATAATTCACCTACCTGCACTTTTCCTCCTGATCTTAAATGAACGCTCATCAGTGTGCTCTATTTCATATATCAAAGTCTATTCACAATCACCTTTAAAGGTGCGGTGTGTGAGATTTGGTGGGCTACTGTAAAAACACGGTGGCCCCCGTAGACAGGGCCCGTGCCTCATGGAAATATACTTTAATGGGCTTGTTTAAAGGAGCAGTGTGTAAGATTTGGTGACCTTTAGAGGTGAAGTTGCGTGCTGTATCCATCACCTCACCCTCACTCTTCTGAGCATGCAGGAGAACCTATGGTAGCCCTCGTAGATGTTGAGTACATCCACTTTTAATACTATAAAAACATGGCGGCCTCCATAGAGAGGACCTGCTCCTCATGTTAAAATACATTAATGGGCTCAATTAAGGGTGATGAGGAAAAAAATAAAACATTTAGGTTATTATACATTCATGGAGATATCAGTGTGTAATTGTTTTGAAATTTTTTTTGAGGGTTACAAAAATGACCAAAATATTGCACACTGCACCTTTAAAGGTGAAATCATGTTTGGCGTTCCATGTTTGGGAAGTCTCATCATCTCCAACTGTTAAGGAACGGCTTGTCGCCGACAGACCCGTGTGGGGCCTGTGGATCAATTTCCTGATGCTCCCCTTTCAAAATATACACTGAGGGTCTCAGTGGAGGCGGCACTGTATGCATGAGGTTAGAGAGGGGGAGAGAGAGAGAGAGAGAACGATGAGGGTGAGTGGAAGGGAGGTGGGGAGGGGGAGCGGGGTGGATGTATAGGCCCAGAGTTTGGCCCCTCCACCTGGTGGGGCGGTGGAGGGCCACGGAGGAGCCCCCACAGTACACAAAGCTGGCCTTGTGTGAGATAAGCGGCGGGCACTGGGAGGGCCCTACGGCACTATTTTCACAATCAGAGCCAGTTTGTTTTCTTAAGGCCTCAGAGCCGGAGCCTGTCAGGAGAACAGCATGCTGGCTGGGCTGGAGGTTGTGTTGGGTAGCACCGCAGTGGGAGGGAGGGGGTCTCCTACAGGGTGGGCCAGGGGTCTGAGGAGGGGCTCCTCAACATTTGCCTCTTATTTGGCTCTATTTGTTTATGTAAGTGATCCCTTACCAGACATATTTCCAGGTACATGTTTTTAGGTTAAACATGTACCTGATGCCTCAGTGTACAAAGCCTCAGTCTGAGCTGCAATAACAAAAAAAAATCTGCTTGGTCATCCTTTGTGCGTAATGCTCTTATTTTAACGTACCTGTTTGTTTTGGTTGGGTGACTTTGAAAAGCTTGCTCTGCGCTTCAGGATGGAAACCTTTTATTTAAACGTTTTTTGAACAATTATGCGGTGTGTAGGATTTAGTGACATATAGTGGTGAGGTTACCAATGGCAGCCCTGAGGTTACATTTAAGTTCCACAGTAGAGACATGGTGGTGCAACATGGTGACCTCAGTGTGTGAATGTAAAGGTCTTATAGAAGTTCGTAGACATCAACTTGTTTTTTCTCTCCCAGTAGAATTGGAAAAAATTTCAGCCAAATCGAGTGTAAAAAAAATAAATCATCTGAATTCCTCTCCCAATAACTCTTCTATTTGTTTCGTGGTTTCGCCGGTGTATCATGTTTCTGTGTGAAAATCCAAAATACCACTGTTGCATTATTTATGTGGAGGTTTTAGCTCAATGCTGTATTATTGGACATTTAGGTTAATGCTCTGCCAGACACTGTGCTAGCCTCTTCCAAACTCCACTGCTCATATATCTGCATCTTTTTTCTATGGGCAATAAAGTTGTGGTGTATTATTATGAGTGTTTATGGAGAAAAGCCACAGTGTAAAAGACTCTTGGTGCATGGAGACTATTCAGAAAATGATACTAAAATGTAATTAGAAACATTTGCTGCTCTGTTGTGAAGATGAGATGCCGTGAGCAAATAATCTTACTCCAGCATTTGGGAGGAACAGAGATTTTTCATGGTCACAGTTAAGAAAGCGCATCATGAAGCCGTTTTTGTAAATATTTTTAGTGCTGATCAGATGTTAGGTTAATTCCTCATTAGACGGTGTATAACGAGCGCTCCGAGCCTTGTGTTATTTAAACGGAGCGTCTCTGCAGACAGGTTTCATGAGTCTTCTCTCTGTTCCACAGTGTGTTTTGGCCCATCGGAGGCGTCGGGTTGCCAGGTCTCCTCTCAGCTCACTCCCTGATGACCCCCGGCTCCACAGAAACAGGAAATGGTAATAGTATTGCACTGCTTTTCCTCCCCTATCTGTATCCCCAATTCTTTCCTCTCTTACTCTCTCTCTCCGAGTCTGAATGAACAAAAAGGAGAAAAAACAGACATGTAATAACATATATGAGTGGAAAAATTTACCCAGACCATAAAATACACCAGTGGTTCACATTGTGTTTTGCACTTTCTTCAGTTCATGTGTAAAAAAAAAATCATACGGTTCATGCCATATTATCTGTCGCCATGTTAAAGAAAAGTTTACCCAGTGGTCCTCAACTAGCAGAGGTGGAATTGGAAAATTGTTAGTGTCAACTGTTTTGTTAAAGGTGCAGTGTGTAAGATTAGGTGACATCTTGTGGTGAAATTGCATGTTGTATCCATCCCCTCACCCTAACCCCTCCAAGCATGCAGGAGAACCTATGATAGACTTCAGTGGTCATTAAAGCTGTGTGTCCACTCTTGGCTACTGTGAAAAAATGGCGGCCCCCGTAGAGAGGACCCGCAGAAAATGTTGGCATGTTATTGTTTTGTAATATTTTTTCTCCCAATAGAAGTGACAGAAATGACCCAAATCGTACACACTGCACCTTTAACATGTTTTTAGTATGTTCTCTGCGTCAGTTGTTGAATGATGGGCGATCTCTATAAACAGTTACTATGAGGAGCCCCCCAGTCTTCACTGCTAAGCAGAGGATCAGTGTTGTCTGTTTGGACTACACACTGTATATAGTCTCTCCACAGGTGGATGACCCCCCCCCCCCCCCCCCCCCCCCCCCCCCCCCCTACCCCCCCAACCCCCCCCCCCCCCCACCCCGTCAGCCTCCAAGTGTTTATGAGTCATTTCACCCCCGGCCAAGCATGTGGTGTAGCCACCCAGCTCCAGTCATATCAATGGGAGCTGCTAACTAGCCCCCACGGACACCACCAGGTTTTCATAGTAAATGGTGGAGCAAAACCACAATTGACTAAAAAGAGATAGACGCTCGCTGACTTCATAGCATTTTGCGGTCGACGTTTCCCTTTGAGTTCTTTTTCCTTCAGAGTTCTTTTTCCCTTCTCTTTTTCCCCCTTTCATCTTAATTTAAAATGCAGCTGGATCCTTCCTAATAGTTTTCTTTGTTTCGGCCCTTTAAAAACAGTGTTTTATCATTTCTGCCATCCTCTGGAAGATTTATTTTTCACACGAGCCTTAATGTCTTCAAGAAGTCCCACTGTTGGCTGCTTTAATGGTGCAGCCCCCAACCCCCCCAATCCCCAACCCCCCCCAACCCCAACGCCCGCAAGACAATCTTTTGTCCTGCAGCACAGCCCTATACGTCCAATGTCCGCACCTCCGCAGCTAAATATGATCACCGTGCCCCATTTTTCTTTCCGCGGGGATGGAGTGACGGCACAAGTCGACCCCCGTGGAGCACAGATGTGGTCAACCCGAGCCAAAAGCACCAGCGCTCTTTGCCAAAATAGAACCATAAAAATCTGCCTGCAATAAGTAACCATGAAACCAAAATGCCTCTTTTCCTATAACAGAACTGTGGGATCTGTCCATCAAGCGTGAACCCGGGTTACGCGGGGGAGCTGGCGGGGAGCGCCAAGGCCTGATTGGGTGGAAGAACCATCTGGGAGGGTGAGTTTACACTGGACAAAGAAATCAGCACAGTAAAGTCATAAAACATAGTTTGAATGCGCACATACAGACAAGTCTTCTGGTTTTTGAGAGGAGTGCAGGTGCCATATGTAAATGCAGATTGAGTGCATAGCATTCCTCAGTCCCCACTCACTCTAATATCCATCTCTGGCATTCTGAAAAACACGTAAGAGAAGAGCGGAGTGTTGCTGCCAAGGCTTTCTCAGCCCAGTGCCCAGCTCTTCGGCTCCTCGGCTGGGCAGAGGAGGGCAGAGTACTGGGCGTCTGTTCTCGTTCCCAGGACTGGATTCACTGTGCTGCACTTTGCCCCCGCAGCTTCTTTCAAAATGCCTGTTAGGTGCTTGGCAGCTCTGCCACACTTTTCATTGCTGTGATGGAGCCGAGCAAATTCCTGCTCACGATTGTGTGCATATGTTGATGCAGCACGGTGATGCACTGTAGCTTTGTCCCCTGTGCATAGGGCTGTTTTTGCTGAGTTTGGTATTTTTGAATGTTTTTTAAAGAGGGTTGCAAATCATTACAAAAGCATTTATTATATTGGATGCAAATTATAATAGAGATTGGATGTAAAGATGGATCGTTGGTTTACAAATTAACTTTCCATTACCCAAAGACAAAATTTGCTGTGACACAGAGCTCTATAAGAGACATTATATAACAGGAATAATATGAGTTTTTATGACCGTTACAACAAATATAACACTTTTTTCTCAGAATTGTATGGTTTTGGATAAGTGAATTAAAGTGCGGTGTATAGGATTTGGTGACATCTACTGGTGAAGTTGCATGTTGTATCCATCACTTCACCCTCACCCTTCCGCAGGAGAACCAATGGTAACCCTCAGTTGTTATTAAAACTCAAAATATGTTTAGTATGTCCACTCTTGACCACTGTAAAAAAAAAAAACATGGCAGCCCCCGTAGAGAGGACCCAGCAGCATTTTTTTCTACCAATATAAGACATATGACAAAAATGACTGAAATCTTCCACACTGCACCTTTAAGTGAATGGATAATTGTTCATCAGTGACCCAGATCATAGCAGGTCCCCCACTCAGTGAAGTCCGACTGGAACATTTTGTCTCAGTGTAATAATATGCTAATTCTCCCAGCGCATGGAGGTTGGCATAGTGAGGCCTTCACCGACTACATACACACATACACACACACGTATACGGTGTTGCCGTGCAGCAGTTTACTCATGTAATGTGACCTGGAGGGGCGCCAAGGAGCCAAGGGAAGGTCCGTGGCCTGAGGCCTGCCGACACCTCTCCCCAGCCCTGTTGAAATGTTTATTTATAACTCCCTTCCAGCTCCACCTCCCCCTGTCGTCTGCCAGCCGCCATGCCAATCCAAACACACAAGGCCTCTCCAGACTGATCCAGAGCATGATTTCAGAAAGGAGAGAACCCTTTCCCCTCTTTTTTTCCCCCCTTCTCGTGCCCAGAACTCTCCCACCCTCTCCTCCCTCCCTCTCCCTCCCTCCCTCCCTCTCCCTCCCTCCCTCTCCCTCTCCCTCTGTCTCCTCGTGTCTTCCAAAGAGTAACGCTTAGGGAGTGGAGAACTGAGTAAAGACAGAAGGGAGAGGGGGTGGAAAGGGAGGGAAAGGATGGATGGATAGAAGAAAAGAGGGAGGGTTTTGGTGGTGGTGGGGGGGGCGGGGGGGGCTGAGGTTTACTCCATCCAGCATGGGCTGCTAAATTGGTTTCAGAGCAGCAGTTGGACTCCAGGGATGCACGGCACACACTGCCGACTCGCTGTGTTTGCTTTTGTGGGGTGTAGGAAATCTGATCTGCGTCCGCGCAGCCAACCCACATCCCACCCATCGGTACCACCAAGAATGAGGGGAACTACGAGCGGAGTTGCTAAAACAGGTATCATTGATACTTGAGGAATAAGAATAACAAACATTAAATCCGAGTGTGGAAAAAGTGCACATTTCACCAAAATGCCGAGCAGTTACATCATACGGCGAGCGCCGCCTTTGTCACAGACAGGAAGTCGCATGTCTGTGGAAGGTAGGATGACATGTTGAGTCCCCGGTGAGCCCAAGGCTGAAGGTTCTCTAAATAGGTTTAATTGGGCCAGGCCTAACAGTGCCATGCAGACATTGCCAGACAGACACAGGGCCACAGGGAACAGCCGAACACCCCAGAGACCTCAGGCAACGCGTCCCCCCCCCCCCACCCCCCCATCTGACTGGCTGCTGCTGCCGCTGCTGCTGTGTGGCTCATTTGGTCTGCTCACAGTTTAAGGACACACCGCTCACACACTGCAATGTCCAAGGGAGCTGTGCCAAATTACCAATACCAGTTGTTTATCTAAAAAACATGCTCATACAGCAGAGCTATGATTGGTTTGTTGCCCAAGGCATAACTCCAGCTCTCAAAAGTGGGAATTGTTTACCTCCTTGTGACTGTGTGTGTTTGTGTGCTTGTTTATACGTCTCTGTTTATGCGTAAGCGCATTTGTCTGCACGTCTTAGTGTGTGTGCGCCTTTGTAACAGCCCTCGATCTGCGGCTCTGCCACCGAGCTCCGTTACATCGCCTGCAGCCACTGGTAAAATGTAGATCAGCCGTGGCAAAGCTGAAATGTACACCACATTATTTCCACTCGATAAATGAAGCTGCCGTCTGATAAATAATATATGATGCGTCACATATTCAATCAGCGAGAGGGGGAGAGGGAGACAGGTATACTGTATTTACACACACACACACACAATGTAAAGTGTATTCATTAATAGACAATAGTACAATTAACACAGGTATCCTAAAGACAGAGGAATGATTTTGATGTGGTAATGTTGTGTTAAAGGTGCAATGTGAAGGTTCTAGTAACAAATGGAAGCCTTTACTTATCATTCAAACTCAGAGAGGACTCAGAAACATGGCGGTCTCCATGGGGGGAGCCACTCTTGATAAAACATATAACAAAAAAAGGCTCATTCAGTCATGAAAACATTAACACATTCAGGTGACTGTACACTATACGAAACAATATTCATGATTATTTTACATTATAACTTACCTTAAATAATTTCACCTAAATGTCTAAACTTCTAAACCATCGCTTTAGCGATACGTTGATGCTCAAGCCTCCGTGATTTTAGTATCTACATGTGTGTGAGTGTGTGTCTTTCACACATTTGCGCACACACACATCCACACACGAACCCACATGCATGAGAAAAATAGCCCCGTGTTGGTGGCTGATGCTCATTCCTCTCTCCGACAGTTTGCTTGCCTTGCATCCGGACGGACTGGTCTGAAGTCGCGGGTGTATATGATGACAAATCCTACATTTAATTTACTCTGCCTTTTTGCAGCGTGCAACAACTTCTGCCATTTAATAAATGATCACGGTGTGAGAGCAGTGGAGTGTTGAGTGAGCCGCCGCTGCTGCTGCAACACACTGAAAACACCTCGCGTTACACAACAGCTCTGTGACAGTTTGTGTGTTAGAGAGCGTCTAAAGTATGAGCCCGCTGATTTTTTCCGTCAGTGTCTGGGTTGCGGCTTCCTGTGTGTGTTTGTGTGTGTGTGTGTGTTTGTGTGTGTGTGTATGTGTGTGTGTGTGTATGTGCGCGTGCGCGCATGCATGCGTGTGTTTATGTTCTTGTTTGTGTGTTTGTCGTGAGTCGGTCCTTAGGGAATGTGGTCTCCACAGTAACCGTCTCTCTTGGTGGTCCATCATTAATAGTCTGTCTGGTGTTGATGATTTAGCCTTGGTTAAAAAAAAAAGGAAAGGACGGTGGGGGGGGGAGGGGGGTAGCTGCAGTCAAATACATCAAGTGAAATCCCATAAAATCATTTAACAACTCGGCATAATAATAAACACCTTGACAAGTAAATAAATAATCAGTAAATCACGGGGTCAGTTTAAGCAGCCGGGCTGTCGTGTTGTGTATGTGTGCGTTTGTGTGTTTGCTGTTTGTTTTTCCTCTTTGTCTCGCCGCCCCCCCCCCCCCCCCCCCCCTTTCGCCCCCCCCCCCCCCCTTCTCCACTGAAGAGAAATTGAGAAACCAATCTAAAATCCATCAGGACTTCCCTGCTCACAATCCCGCTCTCCCCCAGCCAAGCCCACCCACCCCATGCGGCACCCAGCACGCCCCCACCCACCCACCCACCCGCCACCCGCCCTCCCCCCACCCGCACGCCCCGCTCCTGTTTTTTGTGTCGCGAGCGTCTGGAAATTGGATGAGATGTTCGTTTAGCGGGCAGCTGGTCTGGGCCCGATATGAATTGCGTTTCCCCACGCCAGGAAAGGTCAAGCCCCCTCGCCTTGACGGAGTGCATCGGCCTATTGAGTGGCGCTTTAGTCCATTTACCGGCAGCCAATGGCGAGGCGGCGGAGGGGAGAGAGGGAAGCGCGGCGCCTGTGTGTGTGGAAGGCAGAAGAGAATGGCAGCACGTCAGATATAAATTCATTGTTTCTCATCACCCAGCTGGGGCAGGGATGGGAGGGATGG
The DNA here is from genome assembly GCA_016785325.1 of Chascanopsetta lugubris. Lineage (NCBI taxonomy): Eukaryota > Metazoa > Chordata > Actinopteri > Pleuronectiformes > Bothidae > Chascanopsetta > Chascanopsetta lugubris. The sequence goes on along the minus strand of JAFBJT010110231.1, from coordinate 164,956 downwards.
GTGATTGCTGGGATGGGTGGGGGGGGCGGGAGGAGGGGGGGGGGCGGTGAGGTGGGAATATTCCAGTGTGAGGAGGCTGAGCCACGTTCAGCCGCGATGCCCGGAATTTAGAAAATGCTGGGGGCTCACGTTAGCTTCTGAACGACAATCAAATGATGATGCCTCCGTTTGAGCGCGCGTGCTCAAACGCCGGTGCATCGCTCGTCAAACCTCCACCGGTATATATCTTTATATTAATAAGAAAATATGGTGCCTTTGTCAGAGGAGAGAATAGATCCTGGAAGCTAAAAATAGAGGCAGTTAATAGGTTGAATATGTGCTGAAAACAGACACCTCAATAGTGCATGTACACGTATGCCTCAGGGCTGCTCTCTCTCTCTCTCTCTCTCTCTCTCTCTCTCTCCTCGCTCTCTCTCTCTCTCTCTCACATACACACACACTCGCAGGAAAAAAGGGGTTGCTGTCCCTTTAATTTCCCTGCCTGCGTATCTGGAGGAGTTAAGGCAAAGCAATTAAAACAAAGGCATATTTAACATGGGGTTAATGATTGGCTGACCCTGCAGTCAGCACAGTGACAATATCTTAATTATTGAGAAACCTAAAGTCATTACGCCTACGAATGGCCCGAGGAGCGTCTCTATTGATCGGGATCCAGTCCCATTACAGGCCCAGCCTGCACCAATGAAGCCCCCATTATATACAGTCTCTTTCACTCTCTCTCCTTCACTCTGCTGGTCTCTGTCTCTCTCTCTCTCCTCCTCCTCCTCCTCCTCCTCCTTCTCTCCATCCCCGTGTCTCACTGCGAGCTATTGGATGTGTTGAACGGTGAGACAAGAGCCAGACGAGGCTTGTGGGCTTTATTGCTTTCTAAAAAATTCATAACCGGGCCTGACATTTTTGCTGAGAAATGATTATTTCCCTCCCTCCCTCCTTACATCTACTTTCTTTTCGCCGTCCTGCTCATTTTTCGGGTGAAAGTGGCAGAAGTGTTAAAAATCACACACTAACTGGATTGATCAGTTCTCCTTGCCTGTATGAGCTTCGACATATTTACTGTAATCCTCTGCTTTGTGTCTTTCAACACTTACAGTATTTATTTTCTTACCTCTGCCGTATTAAACACGTGTTTTATTGTTGCCAGGTTTGCACATTATTCATCAATTAGATTTTTGTACTGCTCTTTTGTCTCTTGAAAAGTGAAACTAGAGCAGGTGTTCGTACCACTGTTTGATTTAGAGGAAAACACTCTTTCTTGAGTTACATTTATAATTTTACCGTTTTTCTTTCAGTCTGATGGTCATCGGAAACCTTTGAGAGCTTTATGATATAGGACACATGCGCTTTATTTTGAAAAATAAATGACACAGTGTTGATGAATAGAATAAAAAATTCAATGTATTTGCATTACATTGATAATTTATACACTATATCTATACACTATAGATAATTTCCATGTATACAGTAGCAACAATCCTAAATCCAACATGTACAATTTCATAAAATGTCTTTTAAAAACTGAATTCTTAATTACTTCATATTTCTAATCATAAAATTTTAGATAAACTTCTCAATGTGGCAGCATTTCATCACATTTTCTCATCGATTTCATTCATTTAAGATTTTAAATGTGGTCATATTTCGTGTGTATATGATGATATTTGCCTGTATGTTCAACTTACAGTCTGGACATGTGTTGGTACTTTGGATCTTAACAGATCTCAAATCAAAGTTAGAACTTAACTTAACCATTCCCTAATATTTCCAGTCACTAGTAATGCCCAATGTTTTATGACAGCACTTATAATGCATCAGTGAGCATTATGAGCTCTGGCCATTGCACAATAAGAGTGTATTTATTGTGAGCTGTTGAATGGTCGTCATGGTAACCATAAAGATTAGTTATCTGATGTCACCTTTTAGTGTCACTGCTCAGCTCCATGGTTCACATCAACTCCTCCTCATTGATTTATTGTGGTTAAATTTAACATCAGTCTAATGGCACTGATCGTTTTAATTGTCATAATGATGAAATGACAAAAAGTGGCTGCATCACCTTTATTTTAGAATGTTAATGTTAATCAACATGCAGCTAACAACTGTTTTGATAAAAGGTGAATCCGTTGGTTATCTTTTTAAATGCATAAATAAACACCCAAATTCGTTTTCAACTATTTTTAGATCTATTAATTCTACTACTAGTTGTGGGGATGGTTATATTATGATTATTTAATAGGATAATGATAAAATTACAAATGTGGCAGCATCGCCGCTTTTAATTAACATGACATTTACAGTATTTATTTCTTTGACCTGATTAGTTGAGGTTTGTCATGGCATTTTATGCATAGTAGGTGTTCAGGGGACAAAACGGTGAAACACTAAAATGGTTATTTTGCTTATTTGCGATATATGAATTCATTTTCATAAGTAGTCAGTCTAAGCTCGTATTGTGAAATAGTAAACGCTGTAGACGGCCCACATGCATTGTTCATACAGGCAAACATTTGCTGGCTGATGGATGATGCTCACCTCCCATCGATCTCCTCACCCTTTCATTTGACTGCTGTGGGCCACAGCCCAGTTCAATCTCTAATGGGAGACCAGCGAGTGGGCCTCAGTGTCATGATGTGTGTTTTATGATAAATATAGAAGACACGCAGACAACAACTTCTCCTCCACTGTCACAGAGCTTCCTCCTCTCGTGGCCCCAGAGTGGAGCAGCATAGGGAGAGCTGAGATGTAATTACCCAATCAGTGTGTGCCGTCCTTATTAAAACACTACTAACAGTGCTCCATTATTGAAATACCCCCCACTGGACTCTTTTTAATTCATTAAATAAATTAGCACCAGTGCCTTTAATAATTCATAGAGTGATGTCTACGTTTTTTTTTTCTCTCTCTCCCCCACAGAGCTGTGACGGAAACCGGGGAAGTGAAAGTGAGGACAATGATAGTGGACACAGGGCCACTTCTGTGAGTATTATACATTTAAATAAATAAAAGCAGATGTACTACAAACTATTTATTCTCTCCTTTAGATTGTCAATACATCTGAGGACAAGCTTATGTACATTTATTTATTTATTTGTTTGTTTGTTTATTTGGTGAACCACATTCTCACAAATACCAATTAGTCTCAAACCTTTTACAGTGAAAAATAATGTAGTAACCTCAGTGACACGTGAGCAATTTCTCTCCCAAGACAGAATAGATGCTGTTTGAAGTGGATCACATCAACAAAACAATAATATTTACAGCACTGATGAGATAAGACAGTAACATAAATGGACCGCTGTATTAATGTTTACACAAAAGAAAAATATCCGAGCAGGAACGGCAGTTGCAGTAATAGAATTATTTCCCGTACATGTTGTAAAATATTTTATATTGTATTATAAGTCTATAAACATTAGTACACTGGTCAGATGACGATTGTGTCTAAAGCACATAGTAAGAAATGCACATCCTCTTTATTTCCCTCCTCTTGGTTTCCTGCTCGTCTCCTGTGTCCCTCTCATTTGTGCTGCATTAATGTGCTAATGAGAATATCCTTGAGCAAGGCAGCGAGGCAGCGAGGAGCTAAAAGACAAATAAAGCGTGGAGTCAGAGGAGGGCTCCTCGCTGTGTCTCTACATATCTTTAATTGACACATCTGCATCCCTGATGAAATATTTACCGCCTTTGACGATGGCGCGACGGCGCGTGGCGATCGCCGCTGTGCTGCCGATGGTGATGTCGACATGTGATTGTGTTATTGATGTTATTAGCATAGGCCCCGCCCCTGGAGAGCATCCAGAGTCACGCAGTTTCCTGGTTATTAGGTGTCAGTCTTTTTTTTTGCCAAAGGATTGTGCGAGAAATGTTTTCCCACCTTTTTTTGTTGTTGGCATTTGACAGAGTCTTGTGACTTGGAGGCATCTCTGCTGATGACATCATGGTTTCACAGTGTGCACCTTTGAGCACTATCCATTATCTATCTATCTATCTATCTATCTGTCTATCTATCTATCTATCTATCTATCTATCTATCTATCTATCTATCTATCTGTGTTTCTTAAAAACATGGTGGTGCAACGTGGCCGCCTGTGTTGGTGTCTTACTCTTGGTGTTAATATGACGGCCTCATTCTACTGCAATAAAAACAACTATTTCTTATTTTAAATGCATTGTAACATGTTACCATGGAGATACTAACATGATAATACTGTGAGTAATGGTGGTGTGTGGGGGGGGGTTTCTGCAGTTAGGACAGAGGAGAGATTCACAGTCACACGGCCTCTGAATATCTAATGTAAAAGTGCATATAACAGGATTTGTGTGCATGTTTGTATCAGAAGAATGTGTGTATGTTTGTGAGTATGCACGCATGAGGCTTTGTACACACCGATCATGTGCGGCGCATGTTTGCATGTGTGTGTGTGTGTGTGCGTGTGCGTGCGTGCGCGCGCGCACTGCTCTCTTTATGTGTGCTTGTGCAGCGTGCCTGTCGGGACGTGGCGGCCCTCTCAGCCATGTCAGGGACAGCTTCGTTGAGGGTGGCAGCCGGGGAAAATGATGATGATGAAATTAAAATTCTGCGCCCGGCAGAAGGGGCTGCCGCGATTTCACTGGCGGCTGTGCGCATCGATCTGTTCCAGCATTTGACTTTCAACCATGACAAAACTGTGGGCAAATTAATTGTTCTCCAGGATATTAGGCATCAGAGTCCATTAATCCTCTCTGGAGCGCCACGCCGCATGAATACTAATTGTCTTTCCAGGCAGCCGTCTCATCCCTCGCTCTCGTCTCTCTCTTTCTCCTCTTTTTCCCTTTATCCCTCTTCTGTTTGGACGCTTCTCTGGCGCTTCACGAATATTCTCCACTCTTTTGTTTCTTCCCTCTTCCTTTTCCTCTCTCTCTCTCTCTTTCTCTCTTTCTGCTTATTTCTGTCCCAAATGTTTTTTTTTCTTTTCCAGCCTGTCTCTTTCATATTCCAGCCACCCTCTAAAAACCTGACAACAAAGATGGTGTTGTTTTATCCGTGAGCCTTTTCACAGCTGAGTGAAAAAAAAAACTGATCATAATTTATTTCTTGGGAACAATCAAGTGATCTGCAGCAGGAACATTATGTTCATATTATTGATTAAAACAATTTTTTTGGGGGGGGGGTTCACAATCGCGGAGTGGCACCTGAAGAAGGTGATGATTAGGAAGCAGGTGGAAAATAGTCTGTCAAGGCGCCACAATGGCTTTTTGAATTATACAGTATCTTACTATATATTTCATCTATATTACTCTGCCCAGATAAGATTGTGCTAATGGTGTGATATTAGTCTCTATAAGGAGCAGCGTGGTATTTGAGAGCGGGAGGAAAAAAATAGCCCCCAACACCAATTATGTAAGATATTAACACATTAGTCGGAGCGAGATCTAATTGGATGGCAGCCCCGTGCACCATGACAACAATCACCTAGACCCTGTTTATCTGGTAATTGATAGTCTGGAGCTTAAGCAGCCGAGGCATCAAAAATTCATACAGCACAGTGAGGGCCGGCCCTTCCTCTCAGACCACACATTGATTGGTTTTTATTTTCCTGCCTCTAACCAGGGTAATTTTGAAAGTTTTGGGACGAGCCTGTGATATTGACGTTTCGCCGTGTTTTGATAGATGGCCGGTGGGCAGTGGCAGTAATAGTGTAAGTTATCTGACATTCATGCAGGCGGGGTCACGGGTCCAGACACAATATATTAACAGCCCGTGCTTATTGACAAACCATCGCAGGTATCGGCTGGCTCCGATAATAAATATGTATGCTGCAGATTGGTATTTCTTTTTTCTTTTAGGCACAAATAATCGGTTTCCATGTGTATTGTTGAAATAGCAGCCCAAGGGAAAGGTCTGACATCATCATAAACTAATCTGAGGAGCATTATAATAACAAATGTGTGGCCTGGGTTTGATGAAACCTACATTAACTTTGACAACAAAGACATGGATGACTTTAAAACAGCCATTAAGTGTGTGGTGCCTCTACACTGCACATGTTTTGTGCATCTAGCAACTGAAGGAGTTTTTGATATGATGTGGGGGGGGGGGGGGGGGTGTGTATATGTTCATA
>JAFBJT010110231.1:115382-132765 GCA_016785325.1 Chascanopsetta lugubris | reverse complement strand
ATTCTCCACAGAGGATAGAGATTTCTGTTTTAATACATTAATTCATCAGAAATCCTCATTCAGCCTTACACTGATTGGATTAGTTCTAGTTGGTTGTGAACTTAGCTGTGTTTAACTTATCATAAAAAATTGAAAATGTTCCAAAAATGATGTTAGATAATTAACTTGATGGAGAACCTATAAAGTTGTCCATATCAACACCAAAACATTGGTGTTGACACAGTAGCTCTCAGGCTCTGCTCAGGTTACATCTGCCTCATTAGTGACAATCATTACACCCATGTGTCTCTGTTGATGTTCACTGAAAGATGCAGACAGGAAAACCAGAATGTTGGAACAGATCACAACACATTAATGTCAGCGGCATGTTTCTGATGCGAGAGTTGGAAAAATGCCACAGTCATCACAAATTCCCTCTCATGAACTCGGCTGTCATTTCCTGAACTGGGACTGAACCCGAGCTTTCACATCACAAACAAACTCTTCAACAGTTTATCGGAAGGCAGCTCGATGTGTTTCTCCTCACATGGGAGACTCAAACATTCGACTCTAATGAGAGCTGCGTGACGGTCGAGTGACTAAAGAATCTTCACCTCTCTGACGGGGTGAAACCAGGTCACAGACGTGCAGTAGGTGTGCTGCACAAACCAGTTTCACACCGATCAGTTTCAAACATGAAGTAAAAAAAACAATACTACTCCTCACTCATTTGTCAATTTCTTGGAGAAAGATTTCTTTGGAATAAAATAATAAATAATAATTTTACTTTAATTAGATTAAATACGTATGATTTGGGTAAAGTTCATCTACTTGAAAATTCTTTTTTTTTGTAAAGTTTTAATATGACCCGAGTATACAAACATATGTTTACATAAGGGGCAGGTCCTCCGTGCAGAGGCCGCCATGTTTGACAACCATCATTTTGGCCCAAAGCCCTGGATAGACAAACTAAACATATTTTCAGTTTTAATCATAACTGATAGGTTCTCGGTGAGATGAAGGGTGAGGTGACATCCAACACACTTTTAAATCTCACTTAAATGATTTCATATATCTCCTTACTATCCAAATCTTGCACACTGAACCTTTAATCTCACACTTATGGCTCTGTATGTGAGGAGGAACGGTGGTTCCCTTTACGTTCTATGATGAGAGGAATAAACGGTCCTGTCTGACGTGACCTTTTCAAAACGAGAGATGCTGCTTCACACCAGAGGAACTCTTTTGGAGGATTAACCCACTGATGATCACACAGCTGAGCACTAGTGAAAAGACACTTCAAGTCAGGTACTTATAAAGTGATTCAAAGGATGAATCTTTTCCTACACAAAGCAAAGGATCAATGGGATATAATGGGAAACAGCAAAAAGCATTAGGCAGTATACATCACAGGTCTGCTTCATGGGCACATTGTTATTTTCTTCACCGATCTAATAATGTACTTCCTGTGTTTATCTTTAGAATTGACTGTGGTCTGTGTATATTCATCGTGCATGATGTGGGGCAGCGGTGGCTGAGGGGTGAGATGAGTTGCCCTCCAACGAGAGGGTTGAGGGTTCGATTCCTACCCCCACCCCACACACACACACACACTCACAACATGCTGAAGTGTACTTGGGCACATTGTCCCATGTGCTCATCGATACAAAGTGCAGCTAACAGATGCACAGTCTGAATGATTGTGAGACTGGGTGAATATAAACTGTACTGCGAAGTGCTTTGAGGCGACACCAAGACTTGAGGAAGTGCCATATAAATATTTACCATTTGTATGAGCGAAAACCTTTAGCCTGATTTAAAGCAACACACGGATAATAGATGTGACCAAACCTGAGGCAAAGTTGTTTGATGTCATAATAGAAGTGCAGATGAGTGTTCCGGGTCCGGGCACTGACCTCACTGTGACCTTGCATCTCCCTCTGTTGACCCTCCTGCTGCTGCTGCTGACCCTCCCTGACCGCGGACACTCCCCTGGCCAGGGGCACGGCGTAGCGGCCGCCCTGTCTGCCGTTGGGCGCCCCCCAGGCTTGGAGCCCCTCCAGGAGCTGCACGAGCAGGAGGTTGGCCGGCAGCTCCTCCACTGTCCGGACGGCGACAGGTGCGTGGCACTCGGGACACAGCAGCTGGGCGTGGGCGAACCCGTGCCTCTGCAGGCAGGCGGCACAGAAGGTGTGCTGGCAGGGCAGCACCTTGGCCGTAGCATCCAGCTGCTCTGAGCACAGGGGACACTCCAGCAGCGCCATCAGAGCCAGCTCCTCCATTTTGAACAGGGCCACCTCTGTTTGGGACTGAGGGGCCTCTGCGAGTCTGAGAGAGAGAGAGGGAGAAAGAGAAAGAGAGAGAGAGAGAGAGAGAGAGAGAGAGAGAGAGAGAGAGATTAAAGTCATTGATGTGACGGAGAAAGTGTGTCAAAACAAACTACTGCTAGCTAACACTAACACACACACACACACACACACATACACACACAACCCACCTATACACCCCCCCCCCCCACACACACACACACACACACACGGGGGCCTGTCGGGTAGTAAACGCGAGGCTAAGGTTGACGCTACAGGTGTCAGCAGCGCTCACCTGTCTCACCTGGCCGCTCAGGTGAGACGCACACGCCGACAGGAAGAGGCCACGGAGGACGACGTACGTCCACTTTGTTCTCGTGCCGACAAAGAACACGGACGTGGGGTTACTTACGTGGGTGCGTGCACGCAGCGCCGCTCATTTCACACCAGCTCCGGGCAGGAACACACTCCAGTCTTCAGCGCTGTCGCCATGACGCAGCGTCCCGAGGAGAGGACGGAACGACGGATGACGTAGGTGTTTTTTTTTTCTTTCTTTCTTCCTGAGTTGACACCTCTCAGCCTCTCAGCTCGCTGCACCGGTGGCGACCGGAAGTCGCCCAGTAACAGTCATCTTCAGACAAACAGGTAACAGTCAGTCAGGATGTGTGAGCCACAGCAGGGCTGATTCATTAGGGCTGGATCAAATTTCACTCTCTCTCTCTCTCACACACACACACACACACAACAGGTTAACCCTTCACACAACTCTGTGTGTGTGTATGTGTGTGCGCGCGTGCGTGTGTTTGTGTGTGTGCTAATGCTAATTCGTGTAAAGGTATGCATATGTATGTGTGAATATATGGACTGATAGAAGGTATAGATGCAAATTGTATGTATATGAATGTGTGTGTGTGTGTGTCTATGTAAATGTGTGAGTATGTAAATGTGTGTGTATGTAAATGTGTGTGTACATGGCCCATGGGGTGGCACTCTGACTGGTTTTCAGTGGCCCATAACTTCCCTCATCAAACGTATGTTTGAGGAGCTGTTTTGTGATCAGAACACAATTTAATTCAACTTTGATTGAAGCAGTTGGATAAATCAAACTCTAATCAAACCTACACTTAATTCAAATGGATCGTCGCACCGCGAGGGCAGCATGTAAACGTGCACAGTCACAATCTCATGTTATGTTGTAGAACAAATGGGATCATCATGCATCCAAACCATGTAGTTGAATAGTGTGTGCTGTTGTCACAGGAGGGGCAGCTGGTCCCCAAGTATCATCACATTATGGAATCTATTGAATCTATTGAGTCCATCATTAGAATTCACCTAGACACTAGCATGTGCATTTACATTTTTGAATTCATAAATGTATGCGTGCATACACACACCAAATATGTTCATGTGCATATGAATGCATACATGTGTGTGTTTATACCTATGATTTATACATGCAAATATGTTTGGATGTCTGTGTATATACTACCACACACACACACACATAAACACACATAATTCTGTAAATCTCAGCTGTCTGAGAATATACTCTCCCTGCCTCCTGTGCACAGCAGCATAATGTGACATGGTCTCCCTCTGCTGGTGCATTGACTGACCAGCTCTGCAGCTTCTCTCATCTACGTCAGTCCTGCAGGAAACTCCCCCACATTAGGCACAACCAGACAAACCTGAATTCCACCAGAAACCACCATCACTGTGAATGCACACACACACACACACGCACAGTCACAGCTAATCTACTATAGGTGATGATCAGAATCTACGCTTGAATCCACTTGTGTTATTGTTCTTCGGAGTCTCTCTGCAGCGTCCAAACCCCGTGCCGATTCTCCCTCTTGCATCACAGCGCTGAATAATTCATCCATATTGGCTGCGTACTGAAAGTTCAGGACATTCGTTTGAATTTTTTAAACAAGCATGAATCTTTCATTTCTTTCTTCACATCAGCAGAACTCGGGGAATTCTAAAAATGTACATATGGCTTTTACGGGGTGGGCGAGTGGGAGCAACAAGAGAAAAGTAAGAGAGAGAGAGGGAAGGAGAGAGGGTCGAGATTAGCCATGACTTATTTAAATGTTCATATCAATCTGGATCCAGGCCCCTTCCTCTCCATCCCGTCACAGCTGAATGACTCCGACAGAGTAAAGAGGGGCCTAAACACGATTTGATAGTGTTTTGAATGTTTTTTCTTTTCCCCCCCCTCTGGGCAGAAACAGAACAGTTTGCTGTCCTCTGTCTCCCAATCAAAGACACATGCAGCTCAGGGAGTGCGGCTGTTTGGAAGCAGAGAGGAAGCGGGATTGCTTATCAGCGCCTCGTAGCCCTGATGGTCAGCGTGTCCTCCCATGGTGGAGCCCCCCCCCCCCTGTCTGATGGTCCTGATGTATAGTCTATCTGATGGGGAGGGAAGGGTCTCCCTGGGGATGGCTCCGAGCTCGGTGTGCTGTCTCTCAGAATATCATATCTTGTCACAAGTTGCTGTATAAGGAGGAGAGACTCCTTCTCCCGCTTTCATGTTTCATTTAAAACGCTGTCTTGCTGAGAGAGTGCCGCTAACTCATTGAATGTGATCTGTCTCAGCGTTGCCCTTTTTTACCCCCTTCTTTATCCCTCGCCCCCCCCCCCCTCGGTTTTGTGTTTGTGTTTGAGCATGAGTCTGTGGTATATGTGTGACAAGGTGTCAGTCAAAATAATGCATAATCCTGGTGCGGCAGTTTGATGAGGATTAATGGAACAGCACTTTAGGTGCAACAGAGACACATAATTAACTTCTCGGGAAATAATCCGCCACCCAAAACTTCAGCAGCAGCAGAAGAAGCAGCAGCAGTTCCCAGGAGCTCATTAGAGGTGACTCATTTCTGTTGTTTCTGCCCTGAAACAGGCAGCGACTGGCCTCAGTGAAAACCTCCTTTCCCTCACAAAGCAAACACGCAGGTGAGGCTGCGGAAGACAGGAACAGTAGTCGGCCTCCACAAGTCAAACCGGAACAACCGGATCATCCGCAGATCTGTTCGCTTCGTGTTTGTGTGCAGACACCTCGGCTCTTCACCCGCTCCCATTGTCTGACAGACAAAATCCTGCTGCATCAACACTCTGTGTCATCTGATTCAGTCATGGCCGCCTCCCTCTGCATGTCATTTAGCATGAAACATGAATACAGAGCAGCGGGGAGCCCCCTGCCGCACACGGGCTTATTTTTATTTTTTTTATTTTTTTTTAAACATCCGTCCATGAAGGAACTTTGTGAATCTTCCACCCACAGTTTGTTCTGCCTGGCCCTCCTCTGCCAGCAGATTGAATCCTATAAATATTTCACATTTGATAAATAAATGAAACAGCCTCTTTTCCTACTTCTGAGCAGAGCAGCTAAGTTTCTCAGCCACATGCAGGAGCTTATTGTCAGACGCTGTCATGGGTTTGGCTCTTTTCTGGATGTTTTCATTCAGGATAACAAGTGTGCGTTAAATGTGTGTGTTCAGCTGCTGATGACGGCAGAAACAGTCGCAGCTCCTGCTCAGACTTTACTGGAGTGGATTCTCAGATTTCCCAAAGCTTTGAATGAATGAAACATGTCTGTAATAATAATAATAATAATAATAATTATAATAATAATAGTATTATTTTTCCTGTCAGACGAGCTCTTTGTGCCTACGGAGTGACATGTCAATTCATTGTGTGCTGGCAGATCTGATCTGACTGTTGTGTCCCTCCATATATTACTCACACTGCAAATGCTAAAAGGTTTGTATGTAAATATCACTTTTGCAACTTATATTGATAAAAAAAATGTACAGAAAAAGAGTTGTGAATACTCCACGTGCACCACTTTCCGTCTTGCAAATGGCACTTGGGCACGCAGGATGGTCGAGATGGGGATTGAACAGCCAACCCTCTGGTTACAGGATGACCTTCCATGTCATTAGATGTGGTGTGCACCTGCGCTCGCCGGGGTTCACGCCTTGGATTTAAGGTGAGATATCTCTGAGATTCCCAAATAAGTCCAAGTGCCTATACATATGTGTCTGAAGTTAGAGGACAACCGCTCTGCCCCCTGAGCCACAGCCATAGGATCACACATGTGCAGCTACTCTACTTATACCAGCCTGCAGGCCGTGTGCATCAGTGGCACTCTGGGTCACGTGACACATGCTACACCTCAGCCTGGATGAAGTAAACATTAATCAGGATGGAAACACCTGAGACAGCATGGAGGGGAGGGGGGGAGAGGGAGGGGGGGGGTGTCTTTTATTATGCAGATTTCTTCCTTGTCTTGTGTGTAAGACGTCTTTAAGTGTGCCGATGCTCCAGCAGCTGAGTTGGAGATGTGCCTGAGAGAAACTAAAAATAGGATGTGCACACCTCTGAGGCAGCTGCCTCGACACCGCCTGTGGGACTCTGCCTCTGCATCTCCCCTCACTCTTCACTCAGTCTTCTCCTCCTCCTCCTCCTCCTCCTCTTCCTCCTCTCTGGGTCGCCTCCCTCCCTCACTCTGTTTTTCGGACTTCTCCTCTCCTGAGTCGCTGGCTCGGGTCCTGTGTGTCCGGTTAGTCCTGTGCTGGCATGAAAGAGCCGAAACAGGACACCGCTGCTCCTCCTCCTCCTCCTCTTCCTCCTCCTCCTCCTCGCCATGCATGGTATGGTCTATTATCCAGCCTGATGGGAAAACAGAACACTGGCCGGCTACAGAGAATACCAAGTCTCTGTTCCATGAGTCTTGGATCCAACTCTGATTTTTTTTTTATATCCATCACAAATAAAGAAAATCTGGTGGTAAAAAAAAAAAGATATTGATTTTAGCAAATCTGCATTTGAAAGGGATCCTGAAACATTTGTGGGCTGTTTGATGGGAGATGAAGCCGAAAGCTCAGAACAGTTGGAGCTGCGTCTCTGTACTAATTATAAATTCACTTTCTATTGACTTCTCATCTGACATCTGGCATTTTCTATTTTCCGTCCCATGTTTTTGCACAACAGAGCGAAACAGATGCACCAGCTCAACATTTTTAAACAAGTTAAAGGTGCATTAGGGATTATTGTTTATTGGCAATGACTAAACGGGCTGTTTTATGACACTGTGTTCTAACAATAGCCCAGAATATATAAGCAAAAATCACATTCTACATTAGAATGATAACTGAGATGTACCATGTTCCGCTGGGATCTGCATCTTTACCCCTAGACGTCGTTTGACCCGATTCGTAAACAGTGATGTTTCCATCCCTATATAACATTCAGATGTTTTCATTAATCTTTTCAATGAAATCATTCGTTTGTTACATTTGAGAAGTTTTACATCGGAGGGATGAAATAGTTTTGCAGCTGAAGGTAAAAGTCTGAAAGAACTGAGACTGAGCGCTGCATTGTTGCTTTTCAAGGGATTTGGTGACAATAAGAAAAGTTTCAAATGATGTCAGCGCTATTCTCTAAGCGAAAGCCTCTTACTAAGCGTCTTTGTCCTCCTTTTTTTGTTTTGTTGCAGTGCATCAATTGAAAGGTGAAGCAGCACTGTACAGAACAGAGACTCTCTCCTCTTCCTTTATGCGTGTGACGCCGTGACGGCCTGTTAGCCCGAGCAGCAGTGGCCTGTGTTGTCCCTCTGGACCGTGAACAGGAAAATTGTGTTTCACAAAGTAAACACACTGACACAATCATTGCATGTGTGTGTGTGTGTGTGTGTGTGTGTGTGGCCATGATGAAAAGTAATTCACATCTGAAATGAATGGCTGGGTGTCTGTCAGTCTTTCTGCAGCTGTGGAACAAACTCCCTCAATCACGCAGCCTTTGATGTGCTTTTGTGTGTCTAATTTCCATCAGCGGGTAGACATGCACACGCGCGCATGTGTGTGTGTGTGTGCGTGTGTGTGTGTGTGCGTGTGCCACGCTGTTTGCTCGCTATTAGTTTTGGAAAGAGGACTGGGAGCATTCAAAACAGGGCGATGCCGCCCCTCGTCCTTCCAATTCTCTCTCTCATTGTTATTCAGGCGCATCCATCAGAGACACACATCTGTGAGGCGGCGCCACCATTACATCATTGTGCGGATCATCTCCTCGCCGGGGCCAAATCACAATAGATGCGAGTGTTTTGATATAGAAGACGCGGCGAGTGTGCACGTGCGGCAACAAGTATTTCCGTACGTGTCGAGGTAGAAGTGGAGGATTTGGTCGCGACAGAGACGAAAAGTGTGTCAGAAGTGATTAAGGTGACGACGAACAACGATCGTGACCTCTGCTAAACCAGGGAAATAATCTGTGATGCACAGAGCCCAGAAATGTCACCGCTCCCTCCGAGGGGTTTATGCATTTGCTCGGGGCTCTCTCTCTCTCTCTCTCGCTCTCTCGCTCTCTCTCTCTCACACACTCAAATCCGTCATTTTCACTTTCTGTCACTTTCGGTTTGAGTATCTTGCTGAATCCCCTGTGGACCAGCGAGCCGTCGCGAGTCTGAATGGTCCTTTATGAACAGCTCCCCATGTTCTGTCTCCTCGCAGGGGGACACCTCAAGACCCTGAGTGGTCTTTAATTCCTCCAGAGCCTCTGATCCCGCTCACCCGGCTCCTTATTGTGCTTTATCTCAAGTTAATCGCACTGCTGACATGTCCCTGATTCATCACACACACACACACACACACACACACACCCCCTTCTCACACAATTTCACCTCCACATCACGTACCCAGGCCCGACCTCAGCCAGCCACAGCACAACAACTCTCCAGATGTTGATGTTTCGGCCAGATGAACGAGTCTTAAAAGAAATAATGGACGGAGCCGCAGCCCAGATTTAATCAGTGTCAGTGGCTGAGGCTAAGCCTCAGCCTCAGCTTCAGCTGTGTAAGAAGATTGCACATTAAAGCCACATGAGTAAGCTCGGTGATGGAGGGCGACTAATTAACATCGCCCTAATTTGGAGAATCACTCATTCTTGGCTTTTGGAAAAAACAGGCTGCGATTTCAAACCACAATCACAAACCCCATCACCCTGGTTTTGGGATTATTTTACGGTTTGTTGCCATGGCGACGACGTCCCTCCCATCACGGCGTTTGCACAGTGTGGCGAGGGATTAGAGGCGATGTCAGACATCTGTGTCAAATCCCTCCCCAGCTCATTTGCGGTGTTGTTGGATGACAGATGACGGGCCGACGCTCGCAGACGAGGTGAACGCGCCGCAGCTCCATGATTAACTTTCAAACTCTTGTTTGAGCCCCACTTCCTCTTACCCCTGTCACTCGGCTTCCCGGCTTCCTGTCCCCGCTCCCCCTGCCCCCCCTCCCCCCTCCCTCTCGCCCGAGGTGATACGGTCTTTGAGGTAAATACCATTTGTTTTGTAGCTTTCCTGTGATGGCTGAATAATGGCTCCAAGTATGTGGCTAAATGAGAGTGTGAGCCCGGGGATGGGAGTAATCTGGCCCTCCTCCCCGCGCGCTGACACGGGCCAATAGAGATTAATGAGAGCGCGGGGGTCTTAACACTTTCTGTGCAACAGGAGACACAGCAGCTGCTTGGCTTTTGTGTTGTTTGCACTCTCACTGCTCGAACACACATTTACGTGCCGAGCCCTGTTGCACGACATTCACGCCGAGTCGACTTTTGAATGAGTAATGATCAATGCAATTAGCGGAGGTGGGCGGGTGCTCTCGCACCAACGCAAACACAGTTGCGTGCAAGCTTCCAAGAGACAGATGGCAAGCTCAGGCGATGTGAAGGTAGAGTTTTTACACAGGAAGTACATGACCAACATTAATTGAGATCAAAGGCTGTTAAATGTTGATTGTGCCCAGAAACAGCAAGATCATAAATAGTGTAGATTAGTGTACAACTTTCTAATACAATTATTTTTCCAGTTCTTCATTTATTATATTAAGTTTCCATAAGTTTTTACTTTTATAATGCTGCAACTCAATCACTAAAGTAGTTATTTTTATGGACATTTAGTTAAGATTAAGACTAAGATTACCTTTATTGATCCCCATGAAGGGGAACTTCATTTTTTTTTTTTACTCTATTATTTATTTACATGCTTGTTTTTTTTAATTCTATTTTTTGACATGCTGTACATACGGTTATTGACACACACAAATACACATCAAACACAATCTACAATACAGGCGCTAGGGGAGCGACGTCAGATCGAGGGGGCTGCCATACGCAGGCGCCCTGAGCAGTTGGGGGTTCGGTGCCTTGCTCAAGGACACCGCGGCCAGTCAGCACTTCTTCCAGGTGGGACACCACATCCTCATTTCTCCCACTAACAAGTCCAGAGACGCTCTTTCGTTCAGCTTTCATGTGGCGGCAGTAAAGTTCTTTTTGCCGCGTGCGGACTTTCATTCTTGAGTTTGTGCACCTGTCACTTGGAATCTGCTGCAGTCACATATGTGCACACGCACGACATGTGCAGCCCATTAACAACAAGGACTGAGTCCACAGGACACACTGTGACAAATGAAGGATATATTGAGTTCGGTGGTGAGGTTTCATGTTGCAGCTGCACGCCCAGCACCTCGCCTCGCTCCTCCCAAGCAGCTCAGACAACACACGGAACCATCGACACTGAGAGGGTGTCGATTCGTTTGTCCATTCTGGGCCACTGTAAAAAAACATAGCTGCTGCCTCTGTGCATCCACTTCTTTTATAAGTATGAAAGGCTCAGTCATTCCCATTGGTAGGTTAATTATCAGTGTGCATTCAGAACAATAACACTTTACAGAATAACAGAACAACTTCAGCTTAATCTTACACACTGAACCTTTATGCAAATTAAATGATTTCATAGATTTCTTTTTCAGTCCTGTGACCTATGACTGAACGATGAAGAGTGCCACCTAAAGACAGATGTCTTAGCCTATTTGTAAATCAATTGAATACTGTAAAAAAAAGGGTTATTTCTATTCAATCTCAATTTTCAAGCGAAATTAAATCAATATTATCCAGTTTTATGTGTGTTATTGATTTTTGGACTCAAGCCGTGAAGTGAACGACCTGAGTGCTTCATTTCCGCTCCTGCCTGAAAACAATAGAATATTAATGTGTATGTTATATTGTCGGTGCCTCACATCCTTTGAAATGACACGAGCAGTTATGTTTGCAGCGCGCTGGGAGCAGGTCAAGGGATGTGGAGGCAACATGCCCACCATCTGTGTAACATTTAATCTCTGGGAGGATTAATGCGGAACTCTATGGGTAATATGACAGGCTCTTACGAGCAGAATGCACCCGGCTTTGTGGGAGCGCAGAGCAGGAATCTGGACTAAAACAGGGCAACATGGCCGAGAATGTTGTTTCATGAGTGACGCCGGGAAATAACGGACATGGCATTAAAGCGTTGTTCAGCGCTGGAAACCTTTAAAAACAACAGATTACCACCGAAGAGAGATTGGATTACATTTGTAGAAACGTGGCGGCGGCTGTGGCTCCGTGTGCCACTTGATAGTCACCTCATGGCGACCACCATTTCAATTCAACCAAGTTCTGCCGCTCTGCTTTTGAAAAGAGCCACCCAGCAACAATAACTTCTTTCTTTAAGCCCACATCTTCCAGGCGGTGTGGAGGATTTGTTTTAATTAAACCTGAGCCCCCTTTTTATCGCCTGGCAGTCAAATTGAATGCTCAAGTCTAATAGTGAGATTACTCCCCTTATTCGGTGATACAGCTCGGTAATGAATCTGGCTCTGTCCCTGGGCTCTCCTTAAAAAGGCATGAAAGAAATGAGCAGCCGACACGGTCTTTATCTCGCACATACACTAATAAGGGTTATGGTTACTTCTCGCATATGGAGAA
The DNA here is from genome assembly GCA_016785325.1 of Chascanopsetta lugubris. Classification (NCBI taxonomy): domain Eukaryota; kingdom Metazoa; phylum Chordata; class Actinopteri; order Pleuronectiformes; family Bothidae; genus Chascanopsetta; species Chascanopsetta lugubris. Next base: position 120,682 of record JAFBJT010110231.1, on the reverse strand, counting down.
GTGTTCCGGAGCTATTTGAGGATTTTTTATTTATTTATTTTTTTTGTAAAGCAACGACACCTCGAGGTATATACAGTCATACGGTTTTGGGCCATGGGCTTCTAATTGCAGAGCGCGGGGAAACGCTGCGGGGAATTAAGACAATGCTCCCCGCTGATTATTGAATGGGCTGAGCGCGGCACATTCCCCCTGTCAGGAAATCCACCGCGACGTCGCTCCGGCGTAACAAGGCGCCGTCACGCCTCACGTTAAAATGCAAGAGTTGGCTGCCATCGCCGCAGACCGGCGGCACACAGAAGGTGACTAAGTCCTTGTCCGTTCTCCCGTAACGTCATAACTGTTTACCTGACCCGCCCGTAGTCATTGTGTGATCATTTCACAGATTTATGACACCGTGTCCTACACTGTTTTATCCCCGGCAATATACTCTGTACTCTGCCTTTTGATTTATGGCCGCCGCCGCCGCCGCCGCCCCAGCACACCCCACTGTGCGCTGCCGCACGCTGCGGTGTAGCGCTGGCTGATCGGCGGCCCTCGGAGGTGATTTATGAGGAAGGGGATTTCCGGTCAGAGCGGCTTAATTGAGCCCGTGCATGCTCCCGAGCGGACCTTGAGCAAGGGATGAGGTAATGAGGGTGAAAGTGACGAGGTGAAGACTCATTGGCTTTAAATCAAACTCCTCACAGCTGCCGAGAGAGGAACCGTCGTCACACGACCAAAGGAACCGTTAGAGTCCTCCCACGCAAAAAATGATGCGGAGCCTCCAGTATACACTTAGCTGACCTCATAACACGGCAGGCGAGTGGCTCCTCCTTCACACCCTCATTTTTCTTCTCCACTGCAGGACTCTGTCCCCCAGGGGGGGTTCGAGAGGGGGGGGGGACCCCAGGTGAGCATTGGTATGCAGGTATCTGGCTCCCTCTCCTCCTCCTCCTTATCCTGCCACTGCAGGACTCCTGGATCTTTTGTCTTATTAGGAGCTTTGCACCTGAATTCAGAGCCGCGTTTTTGTGCAGTGCAGGGGAGCGGATGGGTCCCAGGGGGGCCGGGCTGGAAGAATATCCCAGAATATGTGAGGCTGCACATGTACCACATCAGTAAGTGTTGAGGAGGTGCATGAGGTGAAGTGGTGAGTGTGTGGTTGTAGCAGTGCAGCTGGCGCCACAGCAGAGGGAAGTGCTCGGGCGCCAAAGGTGATCAAGAGTCCACTGACGATGATGCCAGTGACTGCTGAGGTCAGCACTGACTCCTGTCACTGTGTGTGTGTGTGTGTGTGTGTGTGTGTGTGTGTGTGTGTGTCTGTGTGTGTGTGTGTGTTTTCTGAACTTTGTGGTCCGTCCTTGGATATATATATATATATATATATATATATAATTGCTTGCTCTCTCCACCTATTTTTTTCTCTTCCATTGTTACTCCTTTTCTTTGTTCCTTTCTTTATATACGGTTTTATAATATTCTGTTATATTCTGTGTATTGAGCTGCTGGAGCTTTGTACTTTCCCCACTGTGGGATTAATAAAAGTGATCTTATCTTATGTTTTTTTCTTTATATTTTTGTTTTTATTGTTATTTTTTTAAATTCTTTATTTAACCAGTTAGGTCAATTGAGAACCAGTTCTCATTTACAATAACAACGTGGGGCCGCGGGGGAATCAGTGTCGTGGCCAGTGAACCGGCCACCTTCAATTCCAAAACACGACGTAATCATTTCACAACCTTTGTGGAGGAGAAAAAACAAACAAAAAACAACACCACCAGAATGAATAAGGTCGATTGATTTGAATATGTACTATATTGTCTCACTTACCTGCCGTGTTACATCCGTCTGAATGTAGTCAAAGTTTCACTGGCCCACCGTTGACCTCGTACACAGCCGATTGGAGCGGTGCTTTGAGCGCGCTGTTGTGAAAACTCATCTCTTGTTTCGAAAGTCATTTCATCCGGTCTCCTGAATAATGGACGGATGCAGAGTCAGCGGTTTTCGTGTGGCTTGTTTCCTCAGTAGTTTCAGAGGAACCTGTTCACGGCGGAGTCTGTCGGTTTGCCAGTGGAACTGGGACACTGATTTTTGAGGGACTCGCCGCTGCTGTTGCATTTTTAATTATCATCATCTCAGAGCGTTACGCAACTCAAACACTAATCTGCTCGCCTTTGCAATGATGGGATGGCGGGAGGAATCCCGAGGATGGATAATATGTCAAAACCAGGGCAGTAACTAAAGCTATAATACAATACAGAATGTGTTTTTCCCAAATTGTATATAAAGATGGATGTGGAATCCGTGGTTTCTGCAAAGTGCTTGTGACACTTGTAGTGGGCAAATTTTCACTTGTCGCCATCTTGCCAGCGCCTAGCTCCTCCTACTTCCTGGTTCATCCAAAAAAACGGGCAAAGGGGCGGAGCTCAGGTAGAGGGGCGGGTGCCGGGTCGGCCCGGGTGTCATTTTGGAGTTAGCCTCCTGTGAACTGTCTGGAATGGCCTGAATTTAGGAACTGTTGCTTTTATCATCCTACAAGCAGGTCGTTGCCATGGAGGCGGCCATGTTGCATCACCACGATTTTACAGTAGCCCAGAATCGACAACCCAAACACCTTTGTAGTTCTAAATTCTCTACATGTTTGGATGGGAGGACATAAGAAGTCCCTGAGTCCCACACTCTGTGCCTTTAACATTGTCCTCACACTTTACAGGTCTGTCTCCTCTCTGTCCCTCCACTAAGCTTCTCCCATGCACTCTCCTGCAGGATTGAAACAGTGTTGACATTCGCTGTGATTTTTGACATTTCTTCCCTCGGATTCATTTGTAATCTGTTCCACTGGTATTTCTGCACATTGGATTTGGCAGAATCAGGCCAGAGTAAGACCCCAAATGTACCACAAGGCTGTAAATTGGCTTCCATTTCTCTAACTGCGTCCCTGCAGGCTCCTCGTGAGAGAGCACACAGTATGTAGGTTTAGGATAATCACAGTTCCGACAACACTGCAGCCTGAGAAGGGAAAAATGACCCTGTATCTTTTCCCCCCACAAACAAACACACAAAGTGGCTCTAAAGGGAAAACGGGGGTGACAATTACAAGGTAAACCTGCCCGAGATCAGCATCCTGCAAAGTGTGGCTGTTTGAGAACATTATCCATCTTTTTTTTCCTTGAAAAGTCAGTGTACGGTGACATAATCCTGGGAATACCCTTTTTAGCCAACTGCCTGAATAAATATGCAAATAAGAAGGAGGGGAGCCTCGGTCTCCCAGTTAGACGGCCACATTTCCATTAACTTCCCCAGTGCGCGTGGAAACAGTGAGATGTCACACTGGATGTGTGTGTGACCCGACTCGCTGTTTTTCATAGTTGGTTCCTGATTCAACAGAGTCATTCTAAAAATAACCATCAGCTTAAACAATCATGAAATGTTACTAATCTCTAGTTGGTTGGGTTGAGGCCGTCCAGATATTTACAGTAAGACGACCAGGGGGCGCCACGCCCGCCTGAAGTCTGTGGAATTGGCCCTGTGAAACTGAAGTGTGAGTCTTCTAACATTCACTTTTGGAATATACATATTCTTATTGAAGGAAATACAGCAATCTCAGCAGGAACCTCTCTGCAGCTCTGCTGCTGAACACGCAGCCATTGTGGACGACCGGTATCAGCAGCGGAACAAGCCGTTCAGCTGCGCTCATGCAGCCATTGTGGCTCATGATTCAGTCTGTGCAGATTCAGTCTGTTAAGACTTGAATCAAACTCTGAGATTGTCAAGTCAGCTGTTTTTGTTCAGGTGTGTTAAATAGGAAAAGAGGCCCAGTGAGCTTGTTTGACTGGAGGATAAACGTGTTCCCGCCATACCGCCATCTACTGTTGAACTCTGTCATGACGGCAAATGATCTCTTTAAACTTGAGGGATTACTTCAAAGGTTGGTCGGTTCAGACGTTGGCAAGAATGAATAATTACGGATGTCGCCACAATAGCAGCATTCATCCTCTCGGATTTATAACGTAAGAAGAGTGTGAATCACAGTCACTTCCAAACCTCGGATAATGCAGAGACTAATCCTCAGTCACCACATGAAAATGTAAATCCTGTTTGCTTAGTTTTACATCATTATTCTGTGTCTGTTCCCCCTGTTTGGGCCCGACGTGGTAAGCAGGGTGTTTCTCCCACTCCTGAATCCACGCGGACTTTGCAGCCGTTTTCTGTGACCAGGCTGTCGGACCTCGTCTCAGGCTTTCTTCAGAAAGCTGCTGTGGGAACAGCGAGGCCTGCGGACAACCCTGCCGGAGGAGTCAGGGCGGCTGGCAGTGATGTTTCCTGATTGAAGATTTAATGTTACTTTGCATCCTAGAGGAGGATGTTGGTTATCGACCATCTATAAAGACCAGAGGACCGAGGCCAGGATCTGAGGCTATTGATCTGTAATGAAAGCGGAGCAGCTACAGCCGTGTTCAGGTGGTTACGTGGGAGAGGCCGCCAAGGTCGTTGGTGTCGGGTCAGGCCGGGCCAGGGCCGTGACACCGGGTACATTTGATATGCAAAAAACGGATGCATTGATTTTTTATCGAAATCCGACGTGATGCGAAGTTGAAACGCCATCCGAAGCGGATCTGGTTTTCAAAGCCGGGGAAGGAGGCGTTAGATTTCAAACAGAGAGATTTCATCCTGCGTCTCCACTGACGGAGGGCTGAGAGGAGGAGATATGGGTCCGGCTGAAGAGAGGCAGAGGAGAGGACGAGCGGCCATGATATCCCTGACAAATGTATTGTGTTACCGTCTCCTGCCAGGTCTCCGTTGTGGTTTGAAGAATCTCATCTCATTGTTTTGAAGTTTCTGGATGTAAAATGAACCCGGTGGAGATTTGAAATGCAATATAAGGCCGGTATCCGCACATGTCCATGCTTTTCCACACGGAGAGGAAAATGTAACACGGAGACAAAACAAAGGTCTTCCTGCTGAACTAGTGTTGGAGGACACTCGGCGTCCCAGGAGGGGAACACGTCTTCATTTATCACTGCGCAGCTTTTTTAAGGGGGAGGAGGCTGCAGCATTACGCTCCCCAAGCTTTGCTCCTTACGGATGTAATGTGGCAGGACTGCAGAGGTCTGTTTGCTAAAAATAAATACTGCTCCATATAAATGGTGCTTGTGATGAACAGCTCTCGTTCTCTTTCCCTGAGGACCTTTCCGGAGGATGAGGTGCTCATCAACAGAACATTGGGGTTTCTTTTTGGGGGGGGGGGGGGGGGGGGGGGTTTTTTAAAGTGGGGGGGGGCCCAAACCAAAATTTTTTTTCCCCCCGGCCCGGGGGGCCGA
>JAFBJT010110231.1:47164-101238 GCA_016785325.1 Chascanopsetta lugubris | reverse complement strand
GGGGGAGGAAGAGAGAGACAGAGACAGAGAGAGAGAGAGAGACAGAGAGAGAGAGAGAGATCGTCCCGTGAAATGATGTCTTACATCATCTTAAAGGAAAATGACATTTGCGGAAGATTCGCGCATGAGATGGACTGATGTGCACCCGCGCGTCGGAGCGGCTCCACGCGAGATTCGGATGCGTGCGTCCACGGGCGACGCGCAGCTGGCGGAGCGAATCCACAGCCCCCACCATCCCGGCGCCGTGGCTTTTTAATCCCCTCTTCTTCTGGCAGCTCACTCGGGCTTCCGCATTTACATTTAACGCTTTTAGCTGACGCGCTTATCCCGAGAGATGGTGCAGGGGTTCGATCCCCGCACCCGGTGTGTTGCTCGAGGACTCGTCGGCAGTGACAGCCACGCGTAAAGGGCGCAGCTGATCTCCAGGGACGACGACGGCACATTGGAACTCCGCCGGCAACTTGAGAGAAGTGAAGTGAAAGTTTAAAGGGTGGAAGTTTGTCTCTGCATGCATCATCGGCTCTGTGGTCCACACGACACGAGCAGTGACACTGAGACGCGCGTGGACGTGGATCCTGTCCTCGTCGACCCGACAGAGTGAAGTGTCACTTCAGCACCATGGACAGATCACAGATCTCAGCCCACCACACACACACACACACACACACAGAAACGCATGCCCCCCTCACACAGGCTTGTACACACACACAAACACACACATGCCCCCCCCCACCCACTTGCACACACACACACACACACACACATACACAAACGCTCACAAATGCCCCCAACACACACACACACTCACATACAGACACAGAAACGCATACCCCTTCATACACTGACACACGCACACACACACACACACACACACACACATACACACAATCTGCCACCCCCCTCTCTCTCACTCTCTAATACAGACATGGCCTATTTTAAAGACAAACTAAAACAATGCCATGCGATTATCATCCCTTTGTTTTGTGCCTTTTCATGCACAACAATCCCTGCGTGCCTTTTCTTTACAAACCCCCTCAAAGTGCACAATCCCCGCGCCTCTCTGAGGCAGAGGGGGCACGGCTCACGGCGGCGAAAAGCCCCCTCTTCTAATTGAGTCATCTCACTCTGGATCATGGTACGGCAGGAGGACGGGGCTGGGTTATTGCTCAGGGCCTGCTCACTGAATTTGTCATAGAGCCATCGCTGCACTCCAAAGTGATGCCCAGCACTGTGGGGCGGGAAAATCCAGTTTGGGGCAAGTGAGGCTGAACTTGCAGCTTGACAATACAATAGGCAGCATGGAAGCTAGAAGGTGCATGAACAGTCGAGGTGGTCAAAGGGAGAGGAGGAGTGTGGCGCGGCGGGGTGGGGGGGTCGGGGGTTGGGGGGCGGGTTACATACATAGGATGATTCAGGTCAGTTATGTCCTTCCCCCATGCCGCTGACGGCAGCACAGACACTGAGCTCGGTGTCAGATGAATGTGCGCGTCCTCTGTTTGTTTGCTCGGCGGCTTGTGTGCGACGCGAGGCCGGCTCACTCCGAATCAGAGGCCTTTCGCTCGCTGCAGTGCTGAGTGGGAGAAGGCGGTGGTGACGGGAGAGCACCCTTGACTCGAGGTTTTGAGGAGGCAGCGGTCACGCTTCGCCCCGCTAATTCGGAGTACATTGTGCCGGAGAGGGGTTGCTAAGCAGCCACGGGGGACTGAGTGGGATTCAAACAGTGGGGATTTGCAGCGACGCAGAACATACCGATGATCTCCTTCTCTGCGACGCTGCGTTTTACAGCTTACATTACAGGGGAAGGTTGTGAAGTTTTGTGAGCGGCTGGCCCGCGGAAGAGAAGCGGAGCCCTCTGCCGATATGTGGGAAATAACATCCAGTGTCGTTTTGGTGCGGTCTCCCTCGGAGGTTTCTAAATGTGTTGGACTTGTATAACAGGATCACTTGGAGTTTATTACCTACCGCCGCTGCTTGGGGATGATTCCGCTCCACCATGTGTAATAAAACCTCATTCGTGCAACTCGTCCCCCCGATGAGGGCCCATATTAGAGCTTCCTGTAGCTGCTTTATTTCCTGCCCCTGCACTTTGTGCACTCAGGTTAGAACCGACTCTCTCCAGTCACTTCATAAAGTGGTTGGCGAGAGTTCTGGAGCTGCAGCCCTCCTGCCTCCAGGTCCGGCATTCACAGACGCTCCTCTGCACACCACGGTGGTGATTACTGGTTATTGCCTCTCTATCTGTCCCTTTGTGGAAGTAGAACAATACAATACAAATTGAAGACACTATTATCATGATGAGACTTTTTTTCCCCCACTTGCATATGAAGTGGGTCCAGGTTTTGTATTGTTTTCCAATCTTAACTACCAACGACCTCAAACATATTTTCATAGTACATTTCAAATTTTACTCCAAAGGTTAAGTGACATGATTTCTATTGGTAGAAAGAGAATAAACAGTATCTGTCCGGATGTTGTGATGAGTATAAGCCCTTTCCAGTTACACCAGGAGCAGGTCCTCCCTACCAAGGAATCCATCTTGCACCACCATGACTTCACAGTCGCCAAAAATGGACAAAATAAATACCCTCTGACTTTTGATGGTTACTTATAGCAATCATAGGTTCTCCCACACACTTGGACGGGAGGGGAGAGGTGTGGGGAACCTCACCACTAGATGCCACAAAATCATACACTGTTGCCATAGGCACTGTCATTTATACATATTTGCATTTTTTGGGGGGGAGGACTTGTGAGTCAGATTTCTCATTAGACTCATGGTGTGAGGAAAGTGGCATCTCCGTGGGCTGTCCATAGGCTCATGCGTGTGCACATCATTTCCAGTCGTTAGATCCAGTCTCATGTTTGCAGCTCATCCCAGTTTGTGTCATTTGAGCTGCCGGCATAAGATGACAAGTAATGGTCAAACAGGTCAGAGGCTGAATCAGACATTTGTCGGCAGATGAGCTGCATCATTCAAGTACACAAAACAGATTGAATCGACTATGATTTCTAGATATCGAGGTTATTGAATCATGCGCACATGATTTATGATCAAGCGGTTATTGATATATTTATAACCCTTGTCTCTGGTTGATCCACTGCGGTGTCGCAGATAAAGCAGTGACTAGTCTCTCTCATGGGACACTGTGTGACGCAGAGTTGCGCAGGCTTGAAAGCATCTTCCTGCCACAGAGAGAGAACACAGAACCTGATTAAAGAGGCCGACGTGTGAGCTGACATATGCCGAGAAACAAAGATGTTATTTGTGGTCATGATGAGATTGTTACAAAGAATAAGAATCAGCTCGGGCCCTTCTTGTAACATTTGGTCCATTTGCTTTTTGGTCTGAGATATACATCCGTGTGTGGCTTATTGTAAAATGGACTAATTAATTACAAGCCTCCTTTAATGGCATAATAAAATGATGGAGCCCATTCGGGGACATTGGGTGTGACCGTTAGGGCCTTGAGGGCAGCACAACAGAGAAATGAAGTGTGAACTGAGGAGTGCCTCCGTTCACTTGAACCTCTTTAAATGTTTACAGCATGTTATATGATGGCTCATGGAGCATTGTAACTATATTATTGCTGCTATGGCTCCTGTTTGGACGCCATGTCTGCCCGGCTGTAACCTGAGGTCTTCAGCAAAGGCCTCCCTTTCTGGGAAACAGTCTCCCTCAATAGATATATCTGTCTCCTTAAACTCATTGAAATCACATTTTTATAGATAAGCTGTCCGTTAATTGCGTCACGTGCCATCTTCTGTCATCTTACAATTGTTTGTTTTATTTTGTTTACACTCATTAAATTTGTGTTTTTTTATTTTTTTATTTCGGCATCTGTTCAAAACTGCTGTGTGATCTTGAAATCGCTTTTTCGTGATTCTTATTGTTTGCCTTCAATTCTTTATTTTCAAATCCTGGATTCTGTTCATTCACAGTTGCTCTCACCGCATTACATACAGCCTATCATACACCAGGCTGTGACAACGACGTTTGTCTGTAGGCATGTGAAATGTCCTTATAGGCCTCCTCAGTGTTTCAGATTTCTATCTCTGTCTAAAATAAATACATGTTTTCATCATTCTGGAATGTGCCTGTGTTATTTACATCAGGGGCAAGTCCCTCTCCCTGTTGCACTTGTTGTTACAGTCGAACGAATGCTGAAGTGTCCTTGGGCAAGACACTGAACCCCACATTGTCCCATGTACTTATGGATAGGTGCACAGAGTGGATGTTTGGGTGACTGGGTGAATGTAAACTGTACTGTGAAGCGCTTTGAGGGGTCTTCAAGACTTGATAAAGCGCAATATAAATGCGGACCATTCACAGTTTCATGGTGACTGAGGGCTACCATTGTTTCTCCACTGGCAAGGTGAGGTAATCAACATTAAGCATAACCATGCAGCTTCACTCCACCAATATGCAGTTGTTTTGTAGTGCAAACCCTGCCCTTACTCCTCGATTTGTGGGTGGTTAATCGTGTTCTCTCTTCAAATCTTACCTTATTTTCAGAGAGGCCCAACACTCGAGTCCAGGCCCCATCATCCATGGCTCCCTGGCGTCAACAGCTGCAGTTCACGGACTCGGCCGGCAGGTGGCAGTGCGTGTTGTAAACAGGTCAGCCACGGGGGCTGGCTCGCTCCGTTCTCCATTTTGTAGGCAATGTTTTTCCTGGAGGTTAGCGCCTACTTTCCTAATGGCTAGCTGTGTATCAACATAGCTCGACCCGTTTAACGCGATTTGCATGACAATTCGCAACCACGTCAAAGCGGAGCACCGAGGGCTCGTCACCGCTCCCAGCCCCGGTGTGTATTAGTCTTCTTGGCCGGTCATGCGGGGAGGACACGACGCCGAGGAGACACGTTAACAAACATTGAGTCAGTGTTGCGTGCTGTGGACTGCCACTTTCAACCAAAACAATGTTGACAAACGACCTGTGGACACTCACCAACCAGTCATTTCAAGGGTAAATATCCGCTTTTATCCACGTTTCACGTCAACCGTGCTCTTAGCCAAATGTCGCAGCGCGACCGTTGCACGGTTGCTGCTCAATATGCAGTTATAACGGCTGTTTTAGCTCACTGGCTAACATTACTGTCAAATGTAAATGTGTGCACCCAGCCTAACTGCTAGCAACATTGCTACCTAGCATGCTAGCAGTTAGCAACAAACAACATTAGCATGTTATTTTAAGGTCGCGTAAACATTGCAGCACTCTGTAGGTGACTTGTGCTCAAACATGTTGGGGGTGTGCTTTGTACTAAGCACCGCTGCACACCACAAACACGGCTCCGTGTGGGCCCGGGCTAATATTTTTCAGATCGAGAGTAGTTACCGCAGTTAGCAACCGTTAGCCGAGTTAGCGATCCAAGGCGCGCAGGAAGGGGGGTGTGCTCGACAACTTTCACAGCCTTCGCAGTGACTCGAATTGTCTGCGCTTTGCACGTACTATAACTGAAATTGTTTCATGGCGCATATGATCGTTGTATTGTTGGCATTTTAACACGTCCGTTCGCCCCACCTTTTATGTGCGTTTTAAGGCAGTACGAATGCACCCTTATAACGATTGATCTGTTTATGCTTTCTTGTCTGCATCCCCACCCACATGAAAGATGGATAAATGTGGCGTAAAGAAGATAACGTATAGAAGAGATGATCATCTAAGCAAACTGGTCTACACTGAAAGCCCTGAGGAGGGAGGTCTGTTGAAAGTGGCTCCTCACACTGCTTTATCCATCACCTCGGCCACGTCTATCATTCTTCCATCCAGCCCTTTGATGCAGCCAGGACAGGTACCCAACGGCCTCAGCGACAGCCCCCTTCCAGAGGAGCTCACCCCTGTCTCTGTCACTGCCACCCCCAGCCCCCTGTCTGAAGACCCAGAGCCCAAGAGCCTGACCAAAGATCCGAGGTCTCAGCAGAAGCAGTTGCTCCAGTCATCCACTACATTTGGCCGTCTAACTTTGGGGGACAATTTTCCTCAGTTGGTGGCCAGTATTTCAGATATCAACCAGTCCTCAATGGATTCACTTATTGGGGGATCAGACCCTAATTTCTTCCCCATGAAAACAGGGGACTTCTCCATGGATAAAGGAGACCAGGATCCCATTGACCTTGATCATGCTTTTGATCACATTGGAAAAGAAGTGGACGTGAACCAAAAGTTGTTCAGTGACAACACTTTGGACCTGCTCCAAGACTTTGAGCTGACTGGGTCACCGTCAGATTTTTATGTTGGGGATGATGCTTTCCTGTCCACATTGGCAGATGATTCTCTGCTTGGAGATGTTGGCACTGAAAGGGACATAAAACCCATTGTGATTGAGAGCAGTAATGGCAGTGGTTCGGGTTCTGTCGCGCTCAACGGCAGCACTTTGACAAGTTCAGAGCATTCAAGCCCGAGCGTGTCCACAGCCTCACCCCAAACCTCTACAACCACCTTGTCCACGTTGGTGAAGAAAGAAAAAGATACTGGCTTCATTCAGCTCTGCACCCCAGGTGTGATCAAACAGGAGAAGACGTCCGCCAGCCAGAGTTACTGTCAGATGAGTGGCTCGTCCTCCACAAGCATGTCCAGCTCCAGCCCCATATCCATATGTGGTGTCAGCACTTCAGGAGGACCAAGTTACCACTTTGGAGTAAACCCAAGCAGCAGCGAAGCTCAGCCGGTGAAGGAACAGAAGTCGATGTCCAAATTGTTTCTCCCGGTGACGACCATCAGTGGAGCCTGGAACAGAGGCCAGAGTGTAGCAGACATCTCGTTGATGCAGAAGACCAGCGAGTCTTTCGCGAGCTCTCCTTCTTTCCCTCCCACCTTGGCAAGGTAGGAAATAAACATAGCACTGAGCATGAAGTGTGAACTCTGATCTGACTTCCTGTTTGTGCTTCACTGACTTAAGCTTATTTATACCTCGGCTGGTCCATTTATGTCTTAAATCCTCACTCATTTGCTCAACCCCCCAAATATTTAACTTAATGGAACTTAATGGCCACACAGTCTGATACCTCTGCATTCAAATCAGTAGCATGTTAACTAATAGCAATGTGAACAATAGATTATTAATCTCATTTTTTAATCAAATCGAAATAACTATTTTTGCTCTATCTCAGATTTACTCATTACTGCCATTACCATGAATATGTATTACTGAAGCATTTTTCACTGTTGGGTCAGATACATCAAATAGTTTTAAGATGGAGATTCAACTTTTTTTCACTCAGACTTTATAAGTTGTGAATTGTGTTCCTAACAGTTTTGTGACTGCAGTTGATAACGTAGTATCAGCCCCTGGCCACAGAGTTATGCCCTGGATTCTTAATGCTCTGTATGAAAACACAATGCCATTTTTTGTAGCTTACCTCTACAATATTTGCCCTGTGGAAGTGTACTGGGAAACACTCTCAGAGTTCATGCCATTGATCAAAACTACTGACTGCTGGTTGTTTGTCTAACCCACTTTTTGGTGCACTCACTCATCATGTTGGGAAATGGTGCCGTGGTTATAAGTGAGTCTCTGATTGCTTGTGTATACGGAGTACACTTGACAAATTGTCAGAACAAGATTCATATACCTCAGAGTGCTGTATTCTAAAAGGTCTTGATCCTAAAAAAATCAGTTGTGCACCTGCCTCTGTTGTTTATAGTTTAACTTAGTCTGGCTCTGTTATCTCTGTTCACAAACATTGTTTATTCTGGAAAACTGTTCTCACAATGCTGGTTCCACATACACATGCCTACATCTGGAAAACTGGGCTGTAGCAAACTGCCAGTCACATAAGATACTCTCAGATGGAGCTCTGAGTATTTAATACAAGTAAAAAATATTGATCCATATAAGTGAATAATGACAATTGCTTTGATCAAGAAATGATATATAGGGTGGGATAATTTGGATAGATTTGTGTCTTATATGAAAATGGAAGCTGTAATATCAGCAAGTATTGAAATATTTTGTGAACAAAACAACATGACACCCCGTGGCTGTTAGAGTATTTCTGATTATTATGGAAAGAAAAATCTGTATATGTCACTGTTTGTTGGCACCTAAAAGAGAGTGCCTTGTTGTTTTTATCCATATCCTCTGTTTGAGTAATGACTCTGTTTTCCCCTCTCAGTTGTTGAATTATTTGGTGAACATTTAATGATTTGATAAATCTGAACAGAATATTTCCTTTTTGTGTGGTGCTGGTTATCAAAGAATGCAGCTTGATTCAAAATCAACAAAGCTGTCTGAAGCAAAAATGCCAATAGGCGTGGGTTAACCATTATGTCGCCGTGTTAACCCTCTAATCCTGGCTCATGTGTTGCACAGGACGTGGCTGCAGCCAAGATGAACTGTAGAAAAACAGGGGAATTCCACATTTAACCATGAGAGACATATAATCTTCTTTCTCTTGGACAGGACAAGCCTATGCGTTAATGTATGTGTGTATTACATGCCCCAGCTCCTCTGTCACCAACAGTTTTCCTTTCAACCTTCACATATATTTTTCTCATCTCTTCTTCATTTGAAGCTGACCTGTCCCTGAAGAGCAGGGAAGATTGCTCATTCAACAGTAAGGATGAATGGAATGTGGCCTTTAAATAATAGTCACACTAGTGCACTAAGAGGGAAATACTTGATCTGCGGAGAAGGGTGAAACAGGCTGGTTGTCCTGCTGAATGTACTTGCGTGATCAGTTGAATCTCAGTTTCTGCTGTGATTGCTCTCCATCCTGTTCAGATGAATCGAGAGTCCAGTCTTACTGCGTGGACCCCACCCGCCCCCACAACATGTCTTTTGTGCTGGTTGGACTTTTTGCTGCCCTGTAATGTTTAATGAGTCCAGCTGTGAGCATAGGTTTGGGGCACAGTTGGGGAGCAGCTCAGAAGAAAGTCAAACAAGAGCATTCAGTTAGTTACATTGGTGGTGTTTGTGTAACGATTGCTACTATCTTGTCTTGAGAGTCACCCAAATGCCTGGTGACTGTGAATACTTGGAAAGACACAAGATGCGCTATATTTATTCACTTCCCGTGCCGGTTTTATCAAATGATGTTTTTGTTATTAAACGGTTGGTGTCTCCACATGTGTGTTTGTGCAAATAGGCATAGGATTATGTTCACGCATGTGATTTGACCTCAGATAATCTCCTGTGGCTGTTTGGATATGCCATATTGGTTTGCGGCTGTTTGCCTCAACCTGCGTGACATTCAGGAGTGTAACATCAGCTGAACCCTGAGTTGTGGTTGGCATCAGGTCACCTAGTTCTCCAGCTTTTCAAGCAGCTGTGCTCCTTCTACCTCCTGCTGTTGCACAGACTGCGAGGAGATTGCGTACCACCTAGACCCTGACTTGCGTTTGCCCTAGAGTCTGCTGATTTATATCGTACAGATCTTCTAATGTTACTAGTGCTCTAGCAATGCTTTAGCTTCCTAAATAGGCTGGTTGTTAACTTCATCACACCTATAATCTGACTCATTTGCCCTTTGCAACTCACAAAGTTAGGAATGCTTCAACTAGAGAAATGCTCCGCTTTGTTTCTATTTTAGGAAATTACACTCCCTCATAGTATCAATGAGTTCACAAGGCATGACCCAATTACGGCAGAGTTACAGTGAATGGAGGAAAACAGTGTGAACATAAATCCTCTGGTAGATAGCATGACAATTCATTTCATTGGTCTGCATTATGTAACCTTTTGTTTTTACTGTGGCATTTCCTTCGCCGTCTATGATTGGCCCAGCCCACCGTTCAGCCTCTGAGTTAGATTTAATGGCTTAGCCATATATCCCACTGCTGACTTTAGTCTTTGCAAGGGCTTTCCACAAGGATACAGAGGAGCGAACCAGGGGATTGTGGGCGCATGTCCCCCCCTGGTGAAAACATTGGGCTTGTAAAAGCCCCATTACACATGATTTGGGTTATCTGACATTAGTTTGCAGGTTCGCTCACCGGCCAAAAATCTTTGGAACATTCTTATGTATAAAATTACTTGAGTCTGAGGCACTACAATATTTTCCCCTGTGAGAGAGGCTCGTTACCGTGACAACATTGTCTGTTTCAGTGTGTTTGCGGTGTGTCCTCAAGATAGCCCGGCTGTGAAAAGCAAAACGCAAACATTTCATCGTATACGCTGTAATACATTTTATTTTAGATTATATGAAATCACCAGGTTGCGTCCATCTGTCTTTTTTGAAAGAAGCTAATCTAATGAGGATGTCTGCATTCAGTTCAGTGCTTCGTGTGTTAAGCCATCAGTTATTGCTAATATTTGTCAAAGCGTGATGACAATTTTCACTTCCTTTCTTGACATGACTTCTCAGCTGAACATGCACATTCATATAAAGTAGGTGAAGGAAGAACAAGCGCGTTTCTGAATCATCACGCTCACAGTGTTTGAAGGGGAAAGCGAGGGATCGTAAAATTTACTCTCGTAGTGAAACGTAGCTTGTAAAACAGGCCTCTTTTATCATGATGAATAGATTATATAGTCCACTATACTTGAATGAGATGTCACCTACATGTGGGAGCCACATTATTTTCCTCAGGTCTTCTTGATATATTGAAAAATACTAGAAATAACAATGCTTCCTGTGGGTCACTGCAATTTCTTGGTGGCCTTTGGTACAGTGTGTATAAGACAAAAGTTGTCTGCAAAGTAATACATTTGGCTAACTAAGCAGAGTTTGCCACGTCTTGTGCTGACATAGCCGTGTCGTTTTATCTAT
Organism: Chascanopsetta lugubris; assembly: GCA_016785325.1. NCBI lineage: Eukaryota > Metazoa > Chordata > Actinopteri > Pleuronectiformes > Bothidae > Chascanopsetta > Chascanopsetta lugubris. The sequence continues at coordinate 90,527 of JAFBJT010110231.1, read as the reverse complement.
ATGGCCATGTTTATGAGTCATGTAGTGGTCTGGCTTTTCACACTTTCTTTTTTGTCGTGTATATCACTGTCCCCATTAGGATGAGCTGTACTTCTGGCATTTTATGTCCAATGGATAATTTACGACAAGCATTGGCAGATTGATCTATCATTAAAATGCTTCTGAGTTTGTAGTCTGAAGTAGGCAGAATGAAGTGCCCTGACAGGGTGGTTTTTCACTAAACTGGTTAAACCCCAGAGAATCTCACGTGTTTATGGTGAGTCAACTTTAACAACAGGCTCAGATTCACTGCTGAATAAAGCTCTGAAGAGAAGCTACTTAAAAAAAACTAGCATGGCACTCAGTGGAGCACATCTCTTTGCCGTTAATCCTACACTTTTCATATTAGACAGCAGAGATGACTCATATTTTAATTTTTTGTTTAAAAAATGAAAGTTACCCGTTAACCCGGGCAGTTTATTTATCACCAAACATGGTAAAAGAAAGTAAATAGATTAAAAAAAACTGGAGTTCTGCCATTCATTTGTCATTGCACCAAAATATATTATTTTACACTTCTCATGCTTAGTTTCCCTAATTCAAGTAGAAATGAGTGCAGATCCTGTGTAATTCTGCTCTGAAATAAACCAACAGTCAAATAAACAAACCAATAAAGAGAGGGGTAAAAACATAATGTCTTTGGCAGAGGCAATAAACTCTTGAACGACTGTATTTAAGATCAGTCACAGTTCGGTGTTGGTTCACTGACGTCGAAGTTGCCAGATGAGGCAGCTGTGGTTTGGTGACTGGTTTGATGCACCTGTATGTCTACATTCATACTTGTTTCATGTGTATACACCTTAGCGTATAAACACAGCCTCTGCTTTGTCTTAGCTCAGTGTACTTTGCGTAATGTTTGGCCAAAGTTCTTTTCTGTACAGTCTTGCTCTGACACACCCCCATACCCCCCTCCTCTCTCTCTCTCTCTCTCTCTCTCTCTCGCTCTCCCCCCCCTTACATTTGCTTCCTGCAAACCAAGGGCAGAGACCTCGATTGTCAGCAGAAGCTCTCAGCAGCTTCTGCTTGTGTCATGTGGGTCTATTGGCTCTGTGTATAAGGAGAGTGTAGGTGTGGGCCTGTGTATATGTGCTATATGTGTTGTGTCATGAACAGCACAGTGGCAGACCATTGGGTGCTGCCATGAAGCTCTCACTCTGACCTACTTTTCCCTCCCGCCTCTCCACAGCTGGCGCCGTGTGAACGCACCAGATCAAATGCCAGCCATTCCAGGCACTTCCCCGATATTACCGCATTCCCTTGCAACCACTGTCTTGCCTTTTCGGAATTTATCGTCTGCTTTGTTTTTACACTAAATAGGTTTAGAGAAATCCCCCTGTATTGAGGTCAAGTGGCTACAGATCAGTCAGTGTGTTGTTTGTGCAGTTATTTTTACTTTTGTGTACAGTTGTCAAGTCAGCAAAGTCGTACTTGGGAGTGGGTTCCTCCCACATGCAGCTGTATCCAGCTGAAGGTATTACAGCTATGCACACAGAAGCAGCAGCAAGCTTCCTATTCATTTTACAGGCCACGAAGCCACCTCCCACCCACACACATTCACTAACAACTCCTATTATGGAAACTAATATGGAAACTCCAATCCTTTGGGGTTATTTTTCTTGAACTCTGCTTATAGGTCGACTTAGTTTCTTCCACTGGTGTTTAAGGCCAAGGATTAACTACTGCTTGAAGCGACAACACGTGACTATTATTCAAACATCTTTGTTGATACAGCGTGCATGAGGAAATGATTGCTCCTCACCGACAGTGACACTGAGGCATTACCCAAAGTATCATTTATCTCCCTGATGAATTATCTTCATGAAATCGCATTTAATGCTATTTCAATGAAAATGAAGAATATAAATGTAGAGGAATATCACCAATTCTCAACCTGATTGAGCTCTTACTGTTGGAATGTAACTCGTCTCTTACACAGCTCAGTATTCATTTTAGTAACGTCCAAACTGGGAAAGTCTTGCACCCAGCAGTTTATGTCAAGTGCCACTGCTCTGTGCCTCTTAGGTTGTGTTGTAAATGAGCACATATATAATGAATGCAAAGCCATAGACTGGGGTCTTTGTCCAAGCACAGAGCTGGAATTCATACCACGTTTTTCCCAATAACCAGTTACTTGTCTTAGTATTACCTCCAAAAGTGTTGAGGCTGCCCAACCCTAATCATACTCAACATGTATTTTAATGCTCTCGAATGTCTTTTTCCTTTTCTGTACTACTACTCAAGGAATCAGGCGAAAGTAGACTTTCCATGTTATCTTTCAAACACATAATAAGAGAATAACTCGGCGGAAAGTTATTCATGTATAGTGTTCAATATTTTCCTGACCACTGCCTTTAGGGGGGCCCAACCCTAGTCCTGGCCAGTACATTAACAGCTCTCTGTGCTGTTACAGCTCTACCCCCCGACAGGCCGGTAAAAACAGCCTTTCTCCCAGCTATGTTACAGTTTCACACCATGTGTGGTGGTAGCACCCCTCAGACTATGGTAATGTAAGAACATGCTCAGGGACCCAAATGACAGGTACACAATGGCCAGGTCACAACCTCCAGGGTGCACTGGAGGTTTGTGCCTTTTTTCTTTGAGTACCATGCGCCATTCAATGTCCAATGCCTGTTTCAAACTAAAAATACTCTTGGCTAAATCGATCTATTTGTTTTAACACGTTTTTTTATTGTTATTGTCGAAGGGAAGATACACTGCTTCACGCTGCCAGACAGTTTCCTTATTCAAGGAAAGGCTAATCACACTAAACACTCATCTAGTAGCTTCGCGGTGGGGTCACAACGGATATACCGCGTGTGAATTACAGACATGTGCAAGTCGAGACGCAGCTGTCACGTGCTGTGCTTTCACCCAGTATGGAAGGGTGTCATATCAAATACCGCCTGCCCACCGATGACTTCATGCTTTATAGATTTGTTTTCTTTGTTTTATGTTGATGGCTCACTGACACAGCAGGGCGTATGCTGGTCATTCTGGGTCATTGTATTTTTGAGAGGGCGTAAACAACAGCAGAGCGCTGTACACAGTTGTAATCAAACTGTTTATTTTGTGTGGAACAAAAACATACTCAACACATTGTGTGTACTCTCATTGTATCTGTTAGTGTACCGTGGTCAGTATTCTGTTTATTGAGGTTCTTACACTAATGGCAGTCTACTTACAGCATATATGCATTCTGGCCGTTTTTATTGGACGACTCAGGGGGTGGATATTTTAGAGAGGTCCAGCCCAGTCTTTAGGCAAACAAATCCATCCTCTACACTCCCTTATAGAAGCTGTGTTGTTGCCCTGCTTGCAAGCACAGTGCAGAGCGTGCAGACCAGTTCCCCTTTCTATTTTGGTGGCTCTTACCTCAGGGAGGGAGTGCTTCCTTCTCCTCTGCTCTCCTCTATGTGGACAGAGTTTTGATGAAGATGATGATATGATTGTGCATATCAGTCCATTTCAATTTCACTGCTAATCATTGCACTAGCAAAGAAATCAGATCCAAAGCATGCAGCACCCCATCAAGAGTGGAGAACAATACACTATAATTTTCAGATTTATTTAGGGTCTTGGCCTCGCCACATGTAAGTAGGGGTGGGAACTAAGAACCACCTCCATATCGTCTGAACTGTTGGAATTGTATGCTTTGATTCCCTTTATCGGTGCTGTGTCAGGTTTTTTGACAGATGCATATTGTAAAGCAATTTAATACACTTAAACCAGTGCCAACCCTGCTGGAAGCTTACAACAAGGGTCATGTTTGGGAGGTATAGTGTGTCACTTATTGTCACCGAGACACAGGACGATATTGTATAATACAATTTTAAAGCTGCAAAGACCAGAAATGACAACGAAGGGTAGTGATTCTCCAGAGGCTCACATTCCACGTGTTTGCAGACACTTGGAAAACCTACATCATTGTTTACACTACTTAGGTTTTTCCACCCAGGTTGACCAGGGTAGGTCAAATTGCTCGTTTTTGACTGATTCAAGTCTAACATATTCAAATCTGCCAGCCTTTGCCTTTTTGAATTCCATTTGTTAGGACTTGAAATAGCAGGTTTAACAGTTTTTGCACGCTTGACTCGCATGTTGTCTCACTCTGTTTCTGCTCTGTATTTAGAGCTTAGAGAGAGCACAGAAGATGTGTATGTGCTGAAAACCTGCACAACCCCCAACAGAAATGCCTGAATCAATGTGTAATGAAGCATTGATTTGATCAGTCCCCTTTCTGATTCACAAATCAGAGACATTAAGGTGATTTATCCTCTCTTTTCTGCCGCAGCATATTACCATGAGACGGATGTAGACAGATGTGGAATAGATCCACTGCCAGAAATGAATCTAAAGCACCCAAAACATAGATAAGTGGGCACTGCAGTCATATAGGCTGCACAGCTGTTTATCTGCAGTGTCAGAGGCTGCAGTATGAAGAGCGGGTCTCTGCCAAGCTACTCGTGACACTCGTGGCTAAAAGGGGATTATGAATTGTTAAGCAGGGCACTGGGCCACCGGCATTAACGTAAATGCGTGAAGTGGCTCGACTCATTTCAACCCAGGCTGATTGATCACACGCCCATGGACACAAGTGGTTAACGTTTTTTCTAGCTGATGTCGAGGCCCGTCTTGGGGTGTCTCTGCCTTTGTGCTGTGGCTGAGCTCTGCCCGACAGTGAACTCTGAGGGAATGTGAGAACTTCCTGTTGATCGCGAGTGCACACTCCAACAGATGGTTTCAAAAAGAGGAAATTTGGTTTCTCTGTGTCGCTTTGTAGCTTTGATTTGTTGATGCACGTCATTCTTCACAATCACATTATTATGATAGAACTTGTCTCATGGCCTAATTGCACATTGAATAAAGTTTAGACAAAACTCTGGGAAGCAGGGGCATCACTCCAGGCTTACTTTGTTGTTGGAGACAACTAGCAGCTGCCGTAATTGGATTTGAACCAGTAACCTAAAGCTGTCCTGTAAAGCTGTCGTCCTGACATCCCCAGTGGGCCATGAAGGGATAACCTGATCACCCTCCCCCATGCCCACTGACATCATCTTCATCATCACCTCTCATTAGTGTCCTACGTCCACCCTGCTGGTCAGCGCTTACTCCTTTATGTACTTTTTAAGAGCCTTTGTTTCAGAGCATGTGCGTGTATTGTGCTATTATTGACGGTGTCTGAAGGAAACCCCACATCAATCTGTGTGTGACAGATGGCAAACCGGCTTCATCATTGCAGGGGCACAGCTTTTACATTAATTATATTTCCTGTATGTACCATCATCCAGGCGGCGGCGGCTGCTGCTGCTGCTTCTTTTAATGGATGACAGTTGGCTCCGGTCTAAACAGCAGTTACACAGATATGCTGAGTGATGGTAGAATGAATACTCATTTGAACAACATGAATGCAGATCGATTTTTGATTTTTGAACACGATGTTGGCCCTTAAATGTGTGGAATCGATCCTTTTATTAATCACGACAGTGTTCGGTTAAGGGGTGTTGTGCAGGCTGTAATTGTAATTGATAGATTTCAATGCAAATCTCACATGTTGATGTTAGCAGGTCGTCAATACTAGCATCAGCCTTTGTCTTTATACACATCCTTGCACCCTCCACGGGTATCGAATGGTGAAATAACACCGGAGGAAAAGCATAGTGTTTTATGCTCCAAATAGCTGCTTACTGTTTCTTGAGAGAATGTTTATGCCGGTGAAACTAAAATGAAATAGTTGAGTTGCAGTGAATCTGTGGGCAGGGAGATTCTTAAATGTTCTGCAAGGCTGCGTGGGACAGCAACAGCATAGTGCAAATGCTAATTTTCTCTGTGTTGCACTTCTTGAATGTGGATATGTGGTTGTTTGTTTTGTAATTCTGGTTTATAGTGAGTGATTTCTGCTGTTTCTGCTTTGTATGTTCATAGTAAATAGTACTATAGTACATTCTGAAAAATATTCATATTTTGTATTTGGTTTTCATTGCAGCTGTAAATATTTTTGTACGGCTACTTTGGGCAGTTCCCCTCCTGAGTGTCTGTCCGTCGGACAACCAGGAAATGAAAGCTCACAAATTGTCTGCATGCAGTCATAAGAGGTAAATGGAGTTATTGATCACAGTGTGTTGTCAGCGATGCCCAGAAAGCTCTCAGCCTCGTCATGGATAGACGGCCTCCTCTGAGGCTTGTGCGTGATGAGTGTTTTTTTTATATGCTTCAGGACTTGATGTTTTAATGTTCGCCTCAGGTTTTCCCTTTCAGCTCTGCTCACTGATTACTTCACCCTATTACTTACACATTGCATTACTAAGATTGAACTTGTCTCCCTGTCTAAACTCTGCATGTTGAAATGTGCAGTCACAGTTGAGAACTGATCCAATTAAATGAAACCGGTTTATTTTTATTGAGTTGGCAGATGTGCGGACACATGGATGAACTCAGGTTTTGCTTGTCTTAGGCTCAGTATCCTCTCGGTGTGGGTGTTGTTTTTTTGTTGCTCTGGCCACTGGGTTAGAGGGGGGTGTGGACCGTGGCATTGCTTGCTGCAAAGCCTGATGTCCTCTAGTGGTGGTTTGGAATAAGTGCATCTCTCTCCAACATTGACAATGTCTGGAAACATTTGTGGCTGAAATCAAAGGAGGAAGCTATGTTTTTTTTGGGTTTGAGTCCCTAAATTCAGGACTTTACATCATTTAGTATTTTAAGGCCCAAAGCAGCTCAGTGGGACTTGCTTCTCACCTGTGTTGAGGGATTGAGGGCAAAGTTGAAGAAAACCAGCACAAGGAACACATTGATGCTGACGGGGAGACATGTATGAGTAGGGTATCTGTGTAGTGTAGTTTATTTAAAGTTTTTGCACAGGATGTTGTCGTATGTATGAACTACAACTGAACTCTCAAATCTGAGGGGATGCCATCGGGAGTAGGAGTGGTTCGTGTGAATGGCACAATGTAAACATAGTGCATGTATCCCAATCTAGAAAACACTTACCAAGCTATTTGAATGATTAATAACTAAAGAACAGTTGTAGCAGACATCAGGGGTAAATGCACAGTGCTACAGCGTGTTCTTCGAATGCATATCTTCATATTTTGAGAGAAAATCTTCTTGAGATTGATCCTCTCATCTTTCTTCTCTCTCTCTCTCTCTCTCTCTCTCTCCAGTTCTACCTCTAGACAGGAAGGGGGCACCACCACATCATCGGGGCAGTCAAAGAGCGGGAATCATAAAATCTGTCTAGTGTGCTCTGACGAGGCGTCAGGCTGCCACTACGGCGTTCTCACCTGCGGCAGCTGCAAAGTCTTCTTCAAAAGAGCCGTGGAAGGTATGAGGCCAAACAGCATAATTTCCCTCGATGATTTATTCTTCTTGTCATACAGGCGTCCTCGTGTGCTGCAGTGCAGATTTATGATTACCGGCGTGGTCATTACACAGTAAAGGATATATACAGCTTATTAAAATAATTCCCCTGCAGTGTCTGCCAAAGCACTGCAGGTAAATACGGTATTAATTTTCCTCCTCCCTGTGCCTCAGGGCAGCATAATTACCTGTGTGCTGGGAGGAACGACTGTATCATAGACAAGATCAGGAGGAAGAACTGCCCTGCCTGCCGCTTTCGCAAGTGTCTGATGGCGGGCATGAACCTGGAGGGTACGTATCCACCACGTGGCTCACGCCAAACGGTTCACCAACATCATCTCCCCTCCACCTTTTTCCATTTCCATCACGTGACACTGCCCTGCCTGTTCCTCCCTGCCCTCAGCACGCAAAACCAAGAAGTTGAACCGCTTAAAGGGCAGCCATCTGAGCAATCCGCCCGAGGTGACGACGACTCCACCGGTCGAGGCTTGCTCCCTGGTGCCCAAGTGCATGCCACAACTCGTTCCCACCATGCTGTCCCTGCTGAAGGCCATCGAACCGGACACCGTCTTCGCCGGCTACGACAGCACTTTGCCCGACAACTCCACCCGCCTCATGACCACCCTGAACAGGCTGGGTGGCCGGCAAGTCATCTCTGCTGTCAAGTGGGCCAAAGCTCTGCCAGGTTAGTGGACAGTAAGACTTTCCTTCAGTGCTGCAAGATCATTTGCCAAGAAGGATGTGAAAGCTCAATTATTCTGCAGTTTTAACAAGGCTTCGAATGTTATGATTCTAACATTTGATTAAATGTATTGTTTCTTTTTGTATATGACATTTGATCACTGAGTGTGTTTATGGGGTTCCAATTCAATCAATCCTTTCTGTGCGTAGGTTTCAGGAACCTGCACCTGGACGACCAGATGACCCTATTGCAGTGCTCATGGCTCTTCCTCATGTCCTTTGGACTTGGCTGGAGGTCTTACCAGCAATGCAATGGCAACATGCTCTGCTTTGCACCTGACCTTGTCATTAATGAGTATGTATTGTTTCCTCTGCGTTTGTCTTCAACCAAAATATGGCCACGCTACAGACTTTGGTTTGATGGAAGACTTGAAAAACGTTTTTACTATTGTCACCTCCTTCCAACTTTGTTTTATGAATGCAGAACGAACCCACTCTTCTGCCTGTTGTGTTAAATGTCAGTTTGTTTGAGCTCTAACACTAAACACTGTCGTTGTGATGGTTTAAATTTGAAAATGCTTTATGATTCACAGTGAACCCAACAATAGTTTCTTGGTTGGCAAAGTGAACATATTCCTTAATATGGTTTGATAAATGGAGTCTTCTGTGGCATCTGAAGAGACATCTCACAGGCTGTGATTTTCATTTCCCACAGCTGCTGTCCCACACACACACAAGTGTACTCACACACATCTGTTTATTTATGTCTTTCTGCTGCTCTGTGTATTTTATAACCCAGGAATCAGACAGTGCCAGCTGTCATCAGCATTCATCATCCATCATCCTTTTTATAGTATTGATGACTCCATTTGTAAACAGCCCTCTGAGAGTAGTTAACAGTTGGCACATCACACATGCTCTGGGCTATAATATAACTTTTGTTTAGTTCAGACCATTAAATTCTTTTTCTGTGCATCTGATGATGGCAGTTGTCACCTTAGTACTTTTAAGGTGGGTTCCTGAATAATGGCCAGACATCGAGTAGCACTGTTGGTGCAGCATGAATGACTCCAATTAAGGAATAAAAAGCATTGTTTTAAGAATAGAGGAGTTTAAATGTTTTACTAGTTTAGTAAGTTTGAGTAAATATTCGCACCCTAACCCTTAACCTAAGACCAGTGCGAACGGTCAGTGATAGAAGGCTGTGTGGATGTATAAAACTAGAAAAGCCTTGAAGACGTGCAGCTCGTTCACTATTGTGTTCTTTGTCACAAGGGAGCGGATGAAACTGCCCTACATGGCCGACCAGTGCGAGATGATGCTGAAGATCTCCAGCGAGTTGGTGCGGCTGCAGGTTTCCCACGACGAGTACTTGTGCATGAAAGTGCTGCTGCTGCTCAGCACAGGTCAGACCTTTTGCTTTTTCGTGCCACTGCATCCAGCATCACGTGTGAGAGGCAGAGCTGTAACAATGCAATCATCATTAAAACCGTCACCACAGCAGAGCACCTCCCTAATTCCTTACCTGACGTGTAATCATCATTAACGAGAATTCCTTACGTCCTCCCTGGTTTGCCTGGAATTCACACACCCAAACAAACTTACTGTCCACATGACTGCCAACGTACGTTTCGGTCTAATCGAGATAATGTCATTTAGTTACAGCAGCACTCAATGACTGTAATCATGGAGGTTCCAAGTATTATTGACCCACGAGATCTGTTTTTCCTGCACCAGGATGTGAATGTTGGTTTCTCCTCCACAGTGCCAAAGGACGGTCTGAAGAGCCAGGCAGTGTTCGATGAGATTCGGATGGCCTACATCAAGGAGCTGGGGAAAGCCATTGTGAAACGCGAGGAGAACTCCAGCCAGAACTGGCAGCGTTTCTATCAGCTCACCAAGCTGCTCGACTCCATGCATGAGGTACGATGACATCAGCTCTTTGTTGGCGTAATCAGCTGCAGTCTGCCTCAGCTAATCCTCACACACCGATGCTCTGTTTGTTTTCTTTTATTGGGGTCACTCTCACACGTCAAAAAAAACCCGTGTGTGTGCGTCTCCGTCCGTTAACTCCATTGACGTGTTTGTTTACAGATGGTTGGAGGACTGCTCAACTTCTGCTTCTACACCTTTGTGAATAAATCCCTGAGTGTGGAGTTCCCAGAGATGTTGGCGGAGATCATCAGCAACCAGTTACCAAAATTCAAGGCTGGGAGCGTGAAACCTCTCCTCTTCCACCAGAGATGACTGTGCCCCGCCACAGACACAATGCCTTAAAAGAGAAGAAATCCCACCACGTCACCTCACGTCCCCACCGGCACCCCCTTCCCCATCCTCCGCACGCCTGCCAGCCCTCCAAACTACCACCGCCCCCAAACCCAAACACCCCCCCCCCCCCCCCCCCCCTTACTCCCATACTTCCCCCACCTGCCTCCGGAGCGAGGCAATGTAAGGACTGTGGATCTGAGGCGAGGAGTGAATGATGTTATGCAATTTAGTGCGGTGGCTCACAGGTCTGGAAGGAAGAAGGCGGAGGGGGAGAAAGAGACTGGAAAGGTTTGTGCAGGATCCAGACCGTAAACACAGAGATTCTGGTGTTGTTCGAGAGGTTCAAGACGTAGTGTGTAACAACAACAATTAGGAAATTATTTGTAAGATAATCACAAAGAGAAATAGGCTAACATCCACATTGTCTCAGGTTTCTGACCTTCAGATACAAACCGATATCTAAGTTAGATTAAACATTTATCTATGTAAAGGTGCTGATAGTATTTTCTACATTTTCAAATTGTAACAGTTTATACCGTTTTTCCAGGTCATTGTTACCTTTGAAGGTAACGAAGCTTAATCAATAACACTCTTAAATAGGCTTTTAGACTGTACTTTCTTCTTTTAGTTTTTCTAGCAGGCTGTAACAAAATGTTTTGTCCGTCTAATATGGAAAAAAAAGTCCCACTTGCTTAAAAGCGTAATTCTGCTTTGCTTCAATTAATACATTGGACAAGCAAAACACTTCTGTTGGACTGTTAAGCCACAATTCACAGGATGATCTCACCCACAGGCAAACCTCTTCTAGGTTTACACAGGTCTATTTCAAAAGGGAAAAATATGTGCCTTGTTTGCTTCAAATATCATCTTAGCCATTTTTTTCTTCCTATTTGTTCAAGGCGTGCTTCTCTCTTACCCGTCACGGTCTTCCTTCATCATTATGTTGATTGTACTTTATATATCTCATGCAGTTGCAAGTTTTCCTTTTTACCTTTGTTTTTTCCAGTGACTGTGTTTCTTTTTAGAAGTGGCAGCTCGGTCCATTGTCCGTGTGTCGAACTGATCCTTATTATTCTGAAGAAAGAATATTCATAGCCTTCCTCCTCCCACACATGTAACTCCGTGTTCGAGTGCGATTGGAGCACTGACATCCCTGCTAAAGGCTTTAAAAGACTGTGAAGAGAGACTGATTTGCTGCACAGTCAAACTTAGACATGTTTCTCATAGGAAGTAGTTGTTTGTTTTAGCCCCCCACTCCAGCCCCACTAGACGAATAATTAAATGTGAGAATGATGCGTCTACCAATCAGATATTGGAGGGCACATTTTATTGTGTTAGGTCATCTTTTTTTTTTTTTTATTCATCAGGAAAATTCTGTTGTTCTGCCATCGCTCCGACCCATGGTTCAAAAAGCCGTCCTTCATGTTTTTAACTTCTTTTTATGGTCTGTTTTGTAAAAGTAACAAAGACGCAGTTTGGATTCTGCTATTGATGATGCTCTGTCAGTTCATGCCCAACGTAACCGTGGAAACTGTGTTGCTCTTATTTGTTGAAGGACTAAAATACCATCATGGTAAATATGTTTCCTTGCCATTATGTGGTGACTTGAGAGGATCAGTGCAAGTTGTATCTGGACAGTAAATGTGACTTTGGGGTTAGCTGTGGTTTAGCTTCACTTAGCTTGAAGTCTGAAAACAGGGGAACCAGCATGTCCTCACCTCAATTGTCCAAGCATTGGGCAAACCTCCCAGTTCCCCCTTAAAGGACCAGTGTGTAGAAATAAGTGCAAACTAATTGGTGTGGCCGCAGTTTATAACCCAGTGAATTCCCCTCACCTCACGGTGGCCTTCATAAGCTCCTCTCTGAAGCTTGTATTTGGTTTATCCAGTCTGGGTTACCATAGCAACACGGTCATGCAACAAGGCAGCCTCCTCTTAAGAAAGAGGCTTATTCTAAAATGATTAACTACATTACAGTGACGTCCTTAAATCATTTAAAGTGTGTGTGTGTGGAGGGGGGGGGTCCTAGACCTTATCTAGACACATTAAAGGTGCAATTTGTAAGATTAAGTAAAACTTACATAGTTATTAAATAATTATTTGGTTTGGCAGAAAGGAATAATTCTACTGACCTTTTTATTAGTTCCTAATCACTGGAATGTTTGTTTTCTTTTCCTTTGAATCAGCCCTTTATATTGACATCAGGAGCAGGTCCTCGCTGCAGAGACCACCATGTTTTTACAGGAGCCCAGAGTGGACAAACTCAAGGGTGCTTCCCTTTTGAATGATAAGTAAAGGCTACCACACATTCCTCTGCACGCTCGGCAGGGAAGAGTGAGGCGAGGGCTATTCTGCGGCAGCAACGCGGCTTCACCAGCAGATGTCCGCAAATCCTTCACACTGAACCTTTAAATGGCTCTCTCCTGGTTCGTGATGCATACGTTTCTTCAAGGAGAACAGATTTGTTTTGTCTTGTGTAACCCTGCCACAGGCAACGTGGAAGTAAACAAGAAGTCACATCTTTAGGTCGCGTAATGCGAGAAGACCGTCAAGTCAGCTGATTCGAGTAGTTTGTGAATTCTTCGCTGGTGTCCTAGCAACTGGTCTTCGCAGTCGACCCCTCCCCCTCATATTTACTGCTCAGACCCTGGAGTGGAATCCAGTCCTCTGTAACTCTGTAAGAAGTTCTTGGAAAGAAGAGGAGTTTCCCATAATGTCCGACTTCTCCCCTCATGTCAATGCATAGTGTGATTTGAGAGCTTTGTGCTCGGAGCCCCGCAGATCATCCACCAGTGAACCCCGTTCACCCCCCCCACACACACACACACACCCCCCACCCCCTCAGCTTTGACCCCTCTGTGAGCGTCCTCGTGTCTAACTTTTGCACGTTTCACCCGTCTGTGTTTGTATTTAGTTAAACCCCAACGTTCGAAAGCACTTAGCGTCCGTCAGCCGGCGGACGCTCGCGGCCTCGGTGGAGGCCGCGAGCGTCACGGGCAAAAAAAAAATTGATCCATTATTCTCTGGGAACTATTTCAGTGCCAAACTCTTGTTTTGTCTGTTTCCAGCGATGCTGAAACTCGGTCAGTGTTTGTATTGGAAGAGAGAAACAAAGTCCCGCCGGTGACGTTGATCACATTTGTCTGATGAACAGAGTTGATTCGAGGTCGTTAGCGACAGTGGAAAAGTATTCGTAACACAAGGCACTTGGATGGGTCGTGTTATCACAGAATAATGTAGGTCCGTCGGTCTCCCCCCAGTTTGTGTTGATGTGAGTGTGGAAGTGGTCGTTCCGAAATGCGGAGCGGCCTCGTCATCGGTCCGCTCCGTTTTGTCCTCAGCGCGTCTCACAACCCCCGGACGTGCCGTGAGTTTATCCAAGCACAAAATGATCCATGAATGAGTGCGATGAGTCACGAGGAATTCATCCAAATCAAAAAGCTAATTGGACACAAATTTTCAAACGGTAAATCTTCAAACCAATGAGGAAATCTAAAAGCACTTAATGAACAAGAAGCCACTCCCATGCTCAGGTCATTTTAAACTTTGTCTGATTCACATGATATGTGCTCGTCCGCGTTTAGTCGTTTATGTCCTTACATTAAGAACCAAAAAAAAGAAAAACACACAAAAAAAATACAAAAAACAGGAAAAACGAAAACACCGATGAGGAAAAGTTTCTACACAAATGCGCTGCCACCGCTGACATTCACACCCAGTCCGGAAAAACTTCAAATTCTTTTGTTTCTCTAAAGTTTGTCGTCATGAAATTGCATCGGGTTTACTCATGGGTTACTTTCACATTCAGTGAATCCAGATCTCTGCTGCTGCTGCTCATATACACAGGTTTACTCTCGTCTATCTATATAGAACTCTATCAAAATGTGAAGTCACACACTTGCCTCTGCTTCTTGCTCAAAAATGTATCCCAGCTTGTACATTTTTGAGGAGGACAACTGAATATGCAATAGAAACGACAGATTCTCTCCCACCTTCACACCACAGGATGTTGTTTCCTTTTTTATTTTTCTGATATAAGCTATTTGCGTACAGGAGATTTTCACACAACTTCAGGAAATAGGACAAAAAAAGTATCCATGTAACGTCAGTAACCAGTTCACACAGACTGCACAAATAAGCCTATTTGATGTTTGACTACAAGGTGACCAAAGCAGAAACACAGATCCAACATGTCGGTGTAAACAGTAGCACATAGATTACAAATGTACAGATCTTTGTCTTTTTTTTCTTTTGAACACATTTTTCATTCTAACATCGATGGCTTTGGTCAAATTGTGTAATACTGTGAATAGGATTGGAGTCAGTCTTTTTCACACACAAACTGTTTGTGAAAGTAATCAACCAGCTTGAATCTAAAAAGATTTGCACTACCCAAATATTGTTTGAAAATCTATTTTGTATAAAATATATGCAGACATTAACTTTTGAGAATTATCAAGGGCAGATCATGTTTCACTGGTATATGCTTTCTCTAAAATAAAAGCTTTGTTTTGCTTGGAATTAAAAAAAATCAAATATGTACATATAATCCATTGTAAAGAAAATGTGGTGTATTTGTCTCCAGATAATAGTTTTTCTATACAGACCCTCTGTATTATTTCTCCTCTGTAGCGTGATGATCTTCTCCCTCCGCATTGATTAAAGGTCGAACTGTATGTCTTTGTGTGGTACTTCTCAAAACAAGGAACTGTATGCTGATGTTTGCCATGATATTAACTCAATGATAAAGAACAATGGAAACAGTCCAGCTTGTTGTTGTACGCCACTTTTCATGATACACACAGGAAGCACTTGTTCATCAAATAAACGCGCTTTTCCATCCTGACACCTGGTTCATTGACTCGTGACGCAGAGATTCTCCCCCTTAGCTTGTTGTGATGATGATGTTCGTGATCATATTTTTAGTTGTAGTTATGTTCTTATAATCATTGGTACTGTTGAGTGGAGTAATTATTTAAATTCTGACTGTGAATGCTGACTGACAGTCAGCAGCCGCCTCTAAAGTCAAATGAAGCTTAAACTAAATCCTGATTTTAAAATATTTCGCTGCAGACAGGTTCTGACTTCCGTTGCCTGGAGCCAAAACACAGCCATGCACAAGTCGCAGCTGAGTGTCACATGACACTGATGAGAGCCGACCAGAGTTCATGAGAAAGATTGAAACGTTTAGAAATCACAGGACACATCTGCTGAATCTCATTGTAATTAAATGTACATTTAACAATAATAATGAATAATCAAGCAGCTTGTCACTGCAGTGGATAATGGGCTTAATGACCACACTTTCCAAGTGTTTGTGGTTTCTTGTATTTTCAGTTGTGTTTTATTGTAAAACCCCATTTTATATCTGGCATGGTCATGTGTTGCCCTCCTGTGGTTCATTTTAAATACTGCAAGTAGATTTTATAGTATGTTTATGGGGACTTAGCTCAAACCGGTATTTACTGTTAGTTCTTATATGGTACTGCATGTGCAGTACTAAAAAATGACCACGAGATGGCAGCAAACGACCACATCTATGTCTATGTTTACGTCATCTAGTGGAAAAAATCGCTAACATGGCGCAGTTGGTCCGACATGTGGTTTGATGATTGACTGATCTGGTTGGTTGTAGGTTCCAGTCCAGGGTCAGGGCAATTCTTTTTGACATGGTGCCACAGACTCTGACACAACAACCCTCTCAACAACCATCAGTCACCACCTGGGCATGAACCAACACGTGTTGCCAGCGTTTGACCCAGGTCAGTGTCGTCCTGCTCCAGAGGACACACACACACACACACACACACACACACACACACACAACACACACACAGTGGAGGAACAAAGCAAAGAACCTTGACTTTCTCCCATTACATTTAAATGGTTGTAAATAGCTTGTGAATTGAAACATGTTTACGTCACTTCCTGTCCTTCCAGAAGCTCCTCCCCCAGGTCTGTGTCCCGTGCAGTTCCACATACTTTGTCCCAACACTGGACAAACAAGTAAATGTACTACTCTACGTGTAAACACACACACACAACACACACACACACACACACTCACAAACAAGTGACACACTTTGGTCTGTTCCTTACTTGTAAACAAAGCTTCATGCTCCTGTCCCTCTGGAGACAGTCTCTGTTTCTGTTTCCGGGTTGTTGTTTTGTTGTTTTGTTTTTTCCTTCTTTTAAGCAGCAGCAACAAGAACCCGTATGCTCACGTCCGCCCCCTATCGTGACACAGCGGTACCGAGTGTCTCTTTACTTGGACTTTTTAAAGTGGCAGGTTCGGCTCTGCCTCCTCTGACCACACGTCCCCTGAATTCTGCACCATCATCCCTGATGGAGGGCGCGCGCCTGTCGAGCTTCTCCGTGTGGTGTCTGCGCTCGTGCACGAGCGAACACCTGACCACTGCAGAGGGCAGACAGTCTGCGGGGGAGTGTGTGTCCTCTCTGTGTGTGTGTGTGTCCGGTGTCTGTCCTCCGTGTCCTGTGAATGAAGGATGGCGGATGGAGAAGTGTTCCCGGAGGAGGAGGAGGCCGAGGCCGGGACCGTGGAGGCGGGACCGAGGGACCACAGGAGGCTGACCCGGCTGTACTGCATGAACGGCGGACACCACCTGCAGATCCTGCCCGATGGGACAGTGCAGGGTCGGAGGGAGGATGGAGACGCTCACAGTAAAGACCGCAGCACACACACACCACACACACACACACACACACTTTGCATGGTGCGTTCACTTTCATTGTTTGTGCTGTGTTGCGTTCAAGTGCAGCAAATCCAACATGATAACACATGTTGGGCAAACAAACATTGACATCCATCCATCATCCATCCATCCATTCACCCACCTGTCCATCCATCCACCCATCCACCCACATGTCCATCCATCCATTCACCCATCCATCCATTCACCCACCTGTCCATCCATCCACCCATTCACCCACCTGTCCATCCATCCATTCACCCATCCATCCATCCAATCACCCACCTGTCCATCCATCCACCCATCCACCCACCTGTCCATCCATCCATTCACCCATCCATCCACCCATCCACCCACCTGTCCATCCATCCATCCATCAGCTGTCTTAAAGATCAGGTCAGTGGACAGAGGTGTGGTCGTGATCCAGGGGACAGAATGTGGCCGCTTCCTGTCCATGAGTGATGAGGGCCGTCTGTACAGCTCAGTGAGTATCTGCTCAGGATGAGCACTCACACACACAGGTCATATAATGTCTTCCCTTCACTGTCACTCGTTCATTATATGTGAGCTAACCAGAGTCCACAGACTTGTTTTCTATGTATCCGATCACAGACACACTGATACCTGCACTCTGAGTGTTGACCAATAGCAACACTTGTACCCTGTGTGTCATATAGAACAAAATATAAGTACCTATGTAATACTTCTTCTCTGTATGAGCTGACAGGAGTACCAGTACATGTTCAGTATGAATCAGCTGATTGGACAGGGGTACAAATATTGACCTCTCTACTTTATTTATGGATTCATAAGAGTATTTGTTTTCTGAAGGAAATACAAGTATGGACATCTGTGTACTGACTTACAGAAGTATCAGTCTCATACCAGTGCTCTGACAAAATAAGTTTATTTTACAACACATTGAAGTATGCCGGTATGTTTTTGTATATCCAGGGTAAATAAATGTGTGTATGTGTGTGTGTCAGCCCACAGTTTCTGATGAGTCGTACTTCCTGGAGAAACTGGAGGAGAATCACTACAACACGTACCGGCCTCAGAAGCATGAGGAGAGGAGCTGGTACGTGGCTCTGAAGAAGAACGGTAAACCCAAACTGGGTCCAAGGACTCACATTGGGCAGAAGGCGGTTTTCTTCCTGCCCCGTCAGCTCCCCCACTCCAGGGAGTGACAGGAGAAGAGAGAGCAGATGCTGATGTTTACGTTGATATGCAGTGTAAACAAAGCTTGGGACTAGAAGCTGCTCAAAGAGGGATGTGAAGAGGAGGTGAGAGCGGATGAGGAGATGAGAAGTGCTGAGAGAGAAGAAGTGGATCAGGGTTAAAACACCTTATCATCCTTTATCTATATTAAGAATTCATAATCTAAACTAACTTATGTCCTTAGACTGGTCGTCAGACAGCGGCTGATGTGATGACTGTTATTTATTCTAACCAAAACAAAATTATATCCTTATATACACATGACAATTATAGACTAACACTGTGCGTAAAGCTGCTAAATCTTTATTCTGAGCTGACTAAGGTGCTTGATGTTAATGAAACATCGAGCACCTTGTATTTGGATGGAGATGATGACAGGTGTTAGATGAGATTGTTGACATTCATATCAATAGAAACTGTACTTAAGATGACTGATGTTTAGAGTGTGTAATCACCTGGAATGTGATTTGTAACACTACATATTTACCCGACTAATTCAACAATAATCCGGACGAGTTGGGAAGTGACTGGTTAAAAGTGACATTTATTCAAACACTAAAACGTTTCTGTACAGATTCATAAAAACAAAAGCCCAAAGGCTGCAGCTCGACATCACACAGAAATGAGCAGGATGGCTTGAAATCAAAGTCATGACTGAAGTTTGCAGTTAAGCATGAGACAGCGGTTCCTGTTTCCTCCAGATTGTAAGTCAAAGACTAAACCCTGCACCACTGTGTCAGTTCTTCCTTCATCTGGACATGCGAGATCTGACCTTTGGGCTTCTATCAGCTATGTTTAAAAAAAAAAAAAATAAGTGCTCCTGCATACAACATTCTTTGATGGAGACTGAAAACCCATAAGATCGCTAACATTTAACACCTCACGATGACTGTTCTTCAAAAAGGAAAACAGCCAAATTCCTCTTAAGGCAAAAACCCTGCTGGAAAAGGAGTTTGTCTTAAATGCTCTTTGATAAGGTGATGTAATCATTAACAGCCAAATGCTCTCTGCTGTAATCACACAGAGAATGTGATGCCCACTCCCCTGATTCACTAGTCGTGCGAAGGTCACGTGTTTGCATCTGAGTCAGCTTTTTGAGCACGTGACTCACAAACTGCACTATCTCGGGTCCCAAAACCGTTTCATCGCTGAGTTTAGTCTCTTGACTTGTGTCGGCTGGTTTTAAACGGAAGATTGTTTTTGTTTTTGAAAACAACATCACATTAGCAAAGATGGCACCAGACACTAAAAAACAGTATGCAGCAGTATGGATAGTTTCACCTGACAAGAAACCAAAGATTTAACAAGCGAAAAAAAACAAACATAAGATGTAGCTGTCATGTCTGTGCTACACTGATGCTGCATTTCAATCACAAGCAAGTCGTTTTGATTATGACGATGCCCCTAATGAGCAGTTTCATGTCTTGAATTAGAAAACAACAATGCCCCCCTCTGGTTAAAAAGGGCAACACTACTCAAAGCCAACAGATGAGTGAAGCAGTGTTTTTTATACTAACATTCACAACTTCATAATATACTGGATGTGAATGTGGCATCTAAGAACTGCTAATAAATCCATTAGTACTGATTACAAAGTGTGTTACATGCTATGACGAGTTGACAGAGATGTATTCATTCATACCTGTTGTCTTCAAGTGTCGCCAACATGAGGCTCTCTCCATTTATTGACTTTAAGGGCAGACGCATGCTCGTATGCTACCATCAAATGATATAAGGCATAACTTTAACATTACAGACTGAGAAGTAATTAGCACTTAACATTCACCACTAATGAGTACAATGAGGGACTATTACCGTTAACATCTTATCTTCCATTAATAAAGTTTCGAAATCAGTTGAAAACAAGGGACATAATTCCTGAATATTTTAAATCTTCATCTGTAGCTCGTCCGGTTACGTTTCTTCAGTTTCATTGGACTCATCACTTGTGTCGATTGCGTTCCATTCGTCCACATCTGGCAGCCAGAGGTTAGGCCACAAGAAGGAGTAAAAAAAAAAGAAGAAAGAATTAGATATGCACATAAAAATCTCTTATGTTTTAGAGCTAAATGGTGGGATTTTACAAAAATGATTTGAATTCAGATACTTCTGTTGTGTGACAATCAACATGAGGATATAGAGTCAGGCCTCTTTCAGAACAAACTAGCAAATATACCTGAGATCTCTGAAACTGCAAACAATAACACTATTGTCATGTCATGCACATGGCAGTGGAAGTGACCAACAACAAAAAGCAGTGTGGGCTCAGTGATAATGTTACCATGGTAACCTGCCTCATAATCTCAATTGAAGAGGAGCTCCATCTCCAGCTTTGCATCTTAATCCAAACAATAAAACATGAAGTTTTAATACAAACATAATGAACTAAACTAACCCCTGATGAATGTGCATCCTAGTAGCAATGGGAAACTGGTACCGTTATGTAGAGAAGTTATTTCACATTTTAAATTCATTTCTCCTATATAATAAATTGGCTTTATGTGTTTCCTCTTTTTAACTATGGACCAAATTGTCACTGATTCTATCGGTGCTATCCATAGTTCTATTAGGAGTAAATCAGATCTGAAATCCATGTGTAACCACCCGAAATGTTTCATCACCTCATTACGACGGGATTATTGTGTGCAAGTTCTATAAATGTCATCTTTGAGACACCTGATAAGTATGAACCCAACATCACACATCGTGTCTCACCTCTAATAGATGAAGAGTACCCTTGTTCGGGGAAGTGTGGCGTAGGTGGGATCTGCTAATTTTCTCACTCTGGAGTAGTTAATGAAGCCTCTGACAAACAGCATGAAACCTACAAAAACGTCACATAATATAGGACGTTAAACTCACATCAGACAATGAATGTAACAATGTAAATTGTAGATTTCTTTACTAGAGCGTTGCCTCTCACTCACCCAGTGCCAGGAACACCCACCACAACCAGTACTGTCCGTCAAAGTAACCAGGGAAGTAAGTGGAAAACTGGAATAACAAGACAACATCAGTCATGAGTGTGATTCTTCGCAGTTCACAATGAACACGTCTCCCTGGAGGAGAACACGTGTCAGATTTATAGAAAAATATCAAAGTAAAAACTATATGAAATCGAAGTGATCACGCACCCTGACTCCGCAGAGCAGTAGCTGCAGAGGCTGTGGTGCAAATTGAATAAACAACTCTCACCCTGACGATAAGAACCCATTTGATGAGGGACAGGCCAAAGCCGGAGATGGCGCCGTACCGACCGGCTGCCGATGTGGTCAAACAGAAGGACAGGAAGAAGCCGATCCAGTTGAAAAGGAAAGCCACTGATGATGGGAAAATATACTAAATCATTTAACGGAACATTCCATATAATTATTGATTTATCACAGCTCAACAGAGTAAAAAAAAAATCATTTACTTTTGAATTAATAAACCCCACAAGTTCTGCTCCTTCAACTTTAAAAAGGTATCGTGTGCAGGATTTAGTGACATCTGATTGATTGTGTGACTCTTTTTAGACTCAATATTCAAGCACCACATAGAAATATCTAATCACCACCTGGTTACAAACCAGCAGGTGACACTGGGAAACGTTATGTATATATATATAACAAACGTTACATCTGTTATAAGATTCTTACTGAAGAATGTGAGCATGAAGATCCCATCATTCCCTATTCGCAGCTGATCAGCATCTTCAAAGTCATCTCTGGCCACAAAGTCCTCCTCCTGAGCCAACAGAGAGGGAGAAGGTGAAAGCATTACACACACACACACACACACACACACACATCATACCATTCTGTTGTTGGTGGATTTATTAGTATGGGGAAAGAAACAGGAGCATTTCTACATGACATTCATGAATGGGCCGGACGTACGGTGACTCTTCCGGGAACCAGGGGGACGGCAGCCTCTACTTTGCTTCTCTCAGCTTCGTCATAGGAGGGCAGGGTGGTTGCCACGTTGTAAGATGGAGGGTTTGGGAATCTGCCTCCATCTTCCTTGTACTCAAAGAAAGCTGCAGAGGAAAAAGGCAAAGGTTGACTGTAATGATTCATCAGATCAGGGAGACATGGAGAAGTAATGACAGGTTTTTGGATGGATCATTTACACCAGCAGTAAAAAACTTGCTGCATATCATGTTCGCTCGGCTTTAGTTTTACTTTTGCTTATCTGAGACACGTGGCAGCAAATCCAGATGCCTCATTTGTGTTTGTTCATAGACAAACCGCGTCTAACCACATCACTACAGTCGCTCAGGAGGAGCTCAAGACTGCACCCATTTGATCAACATGTTGACATTCTCCACCCCCTGGATAATTAAGATAAGATAAAGGAAGACAAGAAAGGCTTTTTGAAAGGTTCAACATAAACAGGGCCCTGTTGTCTATAACACCGGTGTCACGACCAACACTTCAACGTCCACATACATGTAATTCACTATTCAACCCTCTGAAGAGGTTGCAGAGTGTTTGTTTTGCAATGAGATTTGTAATGGAATGAAATTTTTGCGCCAGATGCTTTTTATTTTGTGAAGTGAACTGTGGATATAAAAACCTTGACATTAAGAAGGACATACAATACATGAAAGCTTTGTGAGATTTAGGTGAACTGGATGTCTGGGTTTGCAAACTATTCATGTCATCATGATATTTTTGTGAATGCCTTATCACCCATATGTACAAAGTCTCAATCCGACAGTGGGGTAGGTCTTCCTCTGTGGAGAAGGGAACATTAAAGTTGTAAGATAACTGAAAGCTACCATCAGCTCTCAAGGCAAGGTTGCCTCTAGATGTCAATAGACTTATGCACCTGTGCGCAATAATACCTTTGTTTTTACTCACTATTACTGGGGGATTATTATTCATTTGGGCCTGGTACTATCCACCTTAAATTCAGTGAGCATGCTCACTTACACCCCTGAATTAGAGTGACTGAACATGTAAGAGTGCACGCAGCAGCCGTGAAGCTTCCTGACCTGCATTTGTTGCAGCAACGCTGCTGTAGGGTGGTGGCGCGTCCTGAGCCGCAGCCTCCTGGGGAGGCTCCTCCTCATTCACCAGCTGAGGGAGAAACAACAACACGACCTGGGTCAGACTCACACTAGGCAGTGAACAGGATTCTGGTTTTATTAGGACATCGCAGGCATCATCGCAGGGAGACTTTAGAACCACATCATTCACTCTGGAGTGGGAGTATTACAGTCAGAAAGAAGGAATATCTGTACTTCAAAGAAATAATATCTTGATATAGTTTGGCCGTACGAGAAATATAGGTAGATGAACCACAGAGTAGGTAACATGTAAACTCAGGTGCATTATACTGACGAGTCAAAGAGTAACAGTGTGATCCTGCAGGACTTATATGACACACTTGTGTAATGGGGGAACATTATGCAACAACTGTCCATGACTGGCAGGTGTTCAAACAATAGAGATGGGCTCTCTCACACACACATAAACACACACACACACACACAACCATGTATGTCTGTCTGGCAGTGAAATCTGCATGTTTTTAATTCTCCAATCTGCAACTACTCAGGAGAAATAATATCAATGAATATTAGCAGGGAATAGAATATAAATAAATATGATTGTGTGTTTTTGACAGTGCAGCACGTTTATCAGAACGTCTTTGTTGTTTCCACGTCCTCACAACAGACACAGCCATGTTGCATCATAAGGTTCAAACAGTGCCTCAGAATTCACTTGCTTTGCACTTAATGAATTTCAACATTGTACAAAAGATACCGCAGCTTTTCCGCCATGCTTGAAAGTGATGAGTGAGGAGAATGAGATACAACACTGTACGTCACCACTAGATGACACTACAGCCTACACACGGAACCTTTGTGAGGTGGACAGCCTCAGATCCAAGTAGTCTGACAGTTCAAGAAGAAACTATCACACATACACATTCACACGAACACCCACGGGCCTAACTAACAAGCTCCTGAGGGAAAGTAGGCCACACACGCTCCAACATACACGATACACACAAATGTTGTTGAAACATAGCACGAATTTATCAAATATATATTTTATTGGTGTGGAAATGAGAAATGCATCGACATATTGGGGCCTAACCGTCAACAAGTGTCGCCGCAGCTCGCTGTTGTCTCTACTGACAGGCTAGTGTTGACTGGTGTTAGCATCCAGCAGCTAACTGTTAGCTACTTATTTGAGCGTAGCACCGAACGGGTTTTACGTACCTCCTGATACCTAACGTTGCTGTTTTGTTCCGCCATTGTGGAAGAGAAGCGAAAGTAACAACGCTTCCTCTCTCCCACGTACGCTTCGGTGATGTGTTATCCCCAAAGGAACGTCGCTGACAATGTAGCCGGGGTAAAGGTGTCTACTGGTCGGCCATCTCTTTCCTTCTTCTCACCTCCTGACTCGAGTTGGCTGCCGTGCTGCCTTCAGGAACTGTCGGACCTTTCACTATCCACTTAAGTGGTCAATTTACGTTGTATTGAGAGGCAGCTGAGTCATCAGTTCTGATCCTAACGGAAATACAGTCCTACACTCCCTTGAGTTTTTACCCTCAACTGTTTAAAAACGTATTGAATCTCGTGTCTTGCAAATCTAAACAGTCAAACTAAGCATGGAACTCTAATCCCCCACTCACTGCTCCCTCATGGACCGTGACTGAAATATAAAACATGATCGTACTATTTGTAAGTACATAATGTATCTCCTTAATGTATGTGCCGATGCCCTTTACTGTTGCCAACTCTCATCTCACACACACACAATCTATGGGCCTAGACATCTGTAAACATGCAGTGATGTGGAGCAAACAAACATATCTGCCTGTGAATGCATTCAGCATGCATGCAAATGCTATGGTCAACCAATTCTGTAGGTCATTACTGATCATTTTGTGTGGAATATCCTTTTAAGGGTTTTATTTTTGGTTCGCCTATGATTTACAGGTGTGCCTACAAGTGTCAACATGTAAACATAACAAGTCCAGGTGAGGCATTGCTCGCACTTTTGTACACCCACACTAGCATTTTCTTAATTGTTTGATATTGCAGTTTAAAGTTTTATATTAATGATTGATAAATGCATTTAAACTAACTTCAGAGTTGGTTTGTTATATTCTAGAGTCTAAGTTGTGACAGGATGGTTTACATTTTTCCATAAAATGTATCATAACCAAATATTGGTTATCAATCTGTAGTGGTATCGCTTTAAAAATGAGAGCAATAGTAATGATGTTTGAGGACAAAGTAACAGTAGCAGACATCCTGTTGTACATGCGCCTTAAAAAGTACTTAATAATATTTTACATGACTCTAAGCAGAGGATCTGTGCCCCTCCAGACATACACAATGAAATCAGTGTTTGGAAATACAAGTTCACAGGGAGCACGCAAAGGCAACACAGTGGTTCCGTGTTGTCATGTGACAGCAGAGAAAAGAAAATCAGACAGACTATACACAGTAACACCAAAGAACCAATCCCAAATACTTCCACAATGTAAACAATTTACACTTTATTACAAACATATGAACAATCATTTCATTCTTTAAAGCATGTTTTCTGATTATTTCCACAAAGATTAGCTGCAGCTATGAACTCCAGGCAATGTGGGAAGGAAATGTTTAGGAATCTTTAAAAAAAAAAAACACACATTAATAAAGAAAATATGAAATGTATTTCCTTGGATCAGTTCTTCTTGTGATCTGGGGGAAGTGACGCCACCAGCTTATTGTGCACATGCATCATCCCTGCAGAAAGAGCAAGACTCAGCATGTTTTCTGGAGTTCTAGTTTCTGTTATGCTGTTTTCCTTTCCAGCTAACATTGCGTACAATTGAATAAGAGAGAAATAAGAATCATAGCATTAAAATGTCATCTCACCTTTGAAGTATTTCACAGTTTTGACGCGCAGTTCCAGGGTGGCGTCCTCGTCACATACAAACACAGTCTGTGGGTGCTGCTGGAATGCAGAGACTGTCCACATGTGATTCACACCTTCCTCTATGGCCTTATACAAAGCAAAGGCTTTATGTGCTCCGGTGATGAGAATCATAACCTGAGATAAAAAAAAAATGTTTTTAAAGAGTCAACGATTTACATTTTGCTGAACTGAGTCACGATCAAAGGAAACGGTCTCTAACCTCTTTTGCATCCATGACAGTGCCCACTCCCACAGTCAGAGCCATGGTGGGCACCTTGGAGAGGTCCCCATCAAAGAACCTGGCATTAGCCATGATGGTGTCCTTCGCCAGAGTCTTCACCCGGGTCCTGGACACCAAGCTTGAGCCGGGCTCATTAAAGGCAATGTGGCCATCGGGTCCGATACCTAATAGAGGATGATAAGAACAGTTTCAGCTTTACAGCAGCTTCAGCTGTGGCATCGTCGTTTGTAAACATACGACTGGGTGTTCGACCCCTGACCTCCAACAAAGAGCTCGATCCCCCCGGCAGCCGTTATCTTCCGCTCAAACGCCTCACACTCCACTTGCAGGTCGGCAGCATTGCCGTCCAGGATGTGTGTGTTCTCCGCTTTTATGTCTATATGCTTGAAGAAGTTATTCCACATGAAGGAGTGGTAGCTTTCAGGGTGTTCTCTGGGAAGTCCTGTTTGGGATTGTATGGCAGCTTGTTATGTGAGGTTTCAGTTTTCGAATAAATCCTCAGAGTGAGGAAGAGAATAGAGGAGGCCTTACCTACATATTCGTCCATGTTGAATGTTTTCACATACAGAAATGAGACTTCCCCATTCTTGTAATACTCTATCAGTTTCTTGTAACAACCCAATGGAGTGCTCCCTGTAAAAGCAGATGCGAGTGCAATAAAGAAAGTGAAAGCTCCGGGTATTTACAGCACATTTAAGGCAGTGTACAATAATGTTTCAACACAACGGATAAGAAAACAACAATTCATTCATACAGGTGTAAATAAACAACTAAACAGCAGTATAACCGTTTCCACTTGGTTAGACCAAGAACCTTTAGAGTAAAATATGTAAAGACTTTTGAGAGAAGACTTTTGTTTAAAGATAGAAATGTGAAAAAACAACAATTATACAAATGAAATGGACTGCTTTACACACAAGAATACCTGGCAGACTAAATACATGGGAGACTTTATGATGGACTATTACACTGCTATGTTTCTGCGAGAAAAGAAGCGGTTTGCTGTCCACATTTGCAACTATCGTCATTTACATTTGATCACTTCAAAAAACTATTAAAGTACAAGCTTGACAGCATTTTGACGAAACTATGCTGAGTCAGCAGATCCTTAGAAGTGGGTACCATACAGTTTTAGACACTTAGTGCATCTCCAGCGGCAGATTGTCTTGAGTTACACAGGTATACTACAGTATCAGCACAGCTGGATGGAGCTGACCATCTCCTCCACACTGACCTGTGGGCAGCCCCAGGGTGAAGTATCTGTCAGGACCAGGTCTGAAGAGTAGGATCTTGTTCCTGATGTACTTCGCAGCCCATTCACTCGCCAGGTCGTAGTCGTTGAGTATGATCAGCTTCATCGTCTTGCGGGATAACAAGATGACGAAGAGAGGGGAAAACGAATTTTGTTAGCCAGCTGTATTCATGAAGGAGCTCAGGCGCGAAGTAAATGAGGACAAAAACACACCTAGAACAGACTTTAGACTCAAAACTACTGTAAGTCGGGCGTCAATAAAATCAGGTTAGTTTTGAGGCAGCGGGCGAGAACACTGAGGCAGCTTTGACGCAACCGCACCGAATGACCTGAAACTTTTGATTATCGCCTTAGTGTCCTGATAAACACCGTAAACACGCGCAGAGAAGGAGAGGGTTGTGACTCACAGCTGTAGCTCACACTGTCTGCAGCTTTTACATGGAACACACGGGATCCTAGCGGGTCATGTGATCCTTCCGATCGGACTGCGTTCCATCCCAACGCGGAGGTGACGTCTGCCTCCGCTGAGCTAGTATGCTAACTAGCAACCAGCACTGATTCGGTTGGGAGGTTTCTTTAGCATACTGTGGTTTGTGTGTTCCAAAGTACCACCTCTGGGTGTACAAACTAGTTCCAGAAAGTCACACAGAAATGAACGAGTCTTCAGTCAGACCGCAGAGATAACGTTTAGCTCATTTTCACCCGAATAGTTAGCTCAAAGGCGAAGTTAGCTTTGACTCTTTTGGTGGCGTTCTTCTGCTTTCAACATGTCAAAAATGGTGATTCTCGTATTTCCACTAATGCGTCTGTCTATAAAGTAGTATCAAATGTAAGTAGAAGTAGTAGAAAATGACCTGAGGCTGGAGAAGAAAATGTCAGTTAGCTTGGATGGCTGTAACTCACTCAGCAATTTCCTTAACGTTTGTTCAGTCAAACATAAGTAATAAAAAAACACTCTACAACTTATCTTGGCAAGTCAAGTCAAAAGCCAACTTCAGCATATGTAAATATGACAAGTGGGCTTCAGGCGGTGTACAGGTCCTTAAAGATACATAAACATGTTTCCCTTTGACAGAGGTGCAGGTCCTAATTGTCAAGGCGTCCTCTTCCCCACAGCCTCTTCTCTCCCTGGAACAATTTTACATGTCACACTTTATATCAGGAGAAATTCCATTTTCACCAAGAAACCTCTGGAGCACATATCTAAAGATTTGTTTAATTTAAATAATTCATAGGTTAGGGTATCATTACCACAGCATCGACTGAACATGCTCCTAGACCAATGGGAACATTTCAGCTGCATCACATAGGTCCTGCTAGCAATGACTGCAAGGAACCGGACATATCTGACCCAAATAACCAGAGAGTGCAGGTGATTCTCAATAACTTTATTAAAACCATATTGTGACACAGACCAGAACACTTACAGAGCACACAACAGAAATAAATACCATCATGTGTACAGCGCTCATTGTCAAACAGGCTTATTGCGGCTGGTTTTTGATTTACGTCATCCAGAAAGGGAGGGCATGCTGTGTCATCAGAGATACCATCAGGAGCTGGGCTCACTGTGCTAATTATCCTGCCCACTTTTGACTGAGGAGTGCAGTCCCCCCCAAACAAAAACACTTGCACCCACTCTGATTATAAACCCAAGCTGCATCGCAATCTGAAGCCACAAGCTTCCAATCAGCTTTGCTTCAGGAGGCATCGGGCTTTGCTTTAATCAAGGTCCATGTCAGGTTTGTTATCTGTTGTTTCTGAGCTGGGGTTGCCCGTGTTCTCGCCTGTTCCCTTCTCTGTGCTCTCTTCCTGGGGTTTCTCTTGACCGTTGACGGGCCCGTTCTGCTCGGCAGGTGTTTCCTCCTTGGGCAACTCCACCTTGGGTTTGGGCTTGGTCACGGTAGGGTTACAAGCAGAGAACAGCTCCTAGGGAAATTACAAAGAGAACATAACATAAAATCATAATTTGAGAAATAAAAAAACAGAAAATCCAGAATAAACTGTAATATAGACCTGTCTTCAACGGCGTGCATTTCATTCGCATGGATTACTGTTCTCTGTGCTCGAGGCTTACGATCGTTACAGACAGCCTCTTACCCTTGTTTTTGCTTGGATGTCTTTGACTTTGACAGATGGATCCACCGTCAAGCTCTGTTTGCTTTGCTGGTTCATGGTGCTGTTCATCCAGATCATTGCCTCACTGGTCAGTTTGTCCACCTTGTTCACATCGGCCTCATCTAAATGGTCATACTGCTCCTCCTGAAAATCAATGGAGTCAATGATGTTTTATTTGCTGCGACATCTTCAGTTTGAATATAGATAGGCAGGAACAATCAGAATGATCTAATAGAAACTGTATATTTGTCATGCTGTTTAAAGGATGCAGACACGTGTGATCTAAAAACCTCTTTACCTTCATTTTGAAGGCTTCAACAAATTTCATGTACTGCTGGATTTGTTTTCCTATCTCCTCGAAAGCTTTAGGTCTCTCCTCTGCCTCTGCATACCTCTCCTGGATGGGCTGACCAAGTTTCTGCACAGTAAACAATACACACATCAGTTGAAAGATACCAAAACATCCATCATTTAGTGGACGATGGCGAAAAACACCCACTACTATAGTAATGTTTACCTTTAACTCTGCCAGTTTGTCAATGTACACTTGTTTAGGTTGATCCTCTCCATCTTCATAGAGCCAAGTTTCAGTGTCCTCCAGCTTCAGTGACAGAGCATCTCGGTCCTAATAACAGACATGGACATTAGTGAGGTTATAACTTGGGTTAAAATCTTTACAACGGGTCAGTGTGTGGGTGT
Source organism: Chascanopsetta lugubris (assembly GCA_016785325.1). Taxonomy (NCBI): domain Eukaryota; kingdom Metazoa; phylum Chordata; class Actinopteri; order Pleuronectiformes; family Bothidae; genus Chascanopsetta; species Chascanopsetta lugubris. Next base: position 60,039 of record JAFBJT010110231.1, on the reverse strand, counting down.
TAACTTACAGAGTCACTGACGAACTTCTCCAGCATCCCATGCAGTTTGTCCCTCATGTCGTACACGTACTCTTCTACATTATTCTTTGCATCGTTCCTCTCCTTCTCCAGCTTGTCCTGCATGATCATTTTACCCTGTGGAGAAAACGAAAACTGGGACTGTAACCGACAAACTCTTCAAAAACGGACCGTAGCCTGTGGACAGATGTTTAAATGGTGTCCTAGCGTGGAGGCAGAAGGTGCGGTTACCTCGTTTTCTACAAAAAGATTGAGCATATCATTTGCTAGCTGCCACTGTGGACTGTTCTCAATCGGAAGGTCCAGCACTTTTGTTTTGACTTTGGGCTTTTTGGCTTGCGGGGGCTGGTCAGACTTCTTCTCTCCTTTGTTCTCCTCTGTGGTCGTCTGAGAAGCAAGAGAATAGGATACAATACGTCACAACCAGCTTTAACCTCAACAGTTTCTGATCAACAAAAAATTGAGCATCATACCTCCATCTCCTCATTCTCACGTGGCACCTTCTCCTCCGTTTCTTTCTGACCTTCTCCCTGCCCTTGCTGCTCATCCTGATCAGTCTGCATCTTGCTCTGTAAAATAGTAACGAATAGTTTCAAACAACTGCACGAATAGCAGCACATCTCTGACATGTAAAAGACAATTTAAACAAATAATACAAAAATATAAAGTACCTCTCCATCTTTGTCATTGGCCTGTTCTGTTTCCATGGGTTCCTCCGTCTCATCAGACTTTTGCACTTCAACCAGGGAAGCGCTGGACACGCTGAAGATACCATGTATGTTCACTCGCACCTTGACTTTCACCTTGGAGCTCTCTCCAGACGCTTGCGGGACAACCTTCTGGATCGAGAACTGACCTGGTGGGGAGAAAAGGAAACAACACATACTATATGTGAAGCTAATGCTATATCAGGTCTGTACAAACAGAGCATGGCTGGGAGCAAATATGTTCCCTGGATGTCAGAACTGAATAGGAAGCTATATTTGTTTACCGATGGTGGGGTCAGGGTAGGGCAGCTCAGAAGGGGAGTTGTAGTAAGCCTCCAAAGAGAAAGGCTCTCTCCGATAAAAGGTCAACACTTTGGAGAATGGTGCTGCGTGGTTCTTGGGGAACACCTCACAATCACTGTAACAAATGAACATAAATCTTTCATATATTCAATCGTTAAAATCAGAGGCGGTATGAACGATATGTCCCATCAAGTTCCTCACCTCAAACCTTCCTCAGCAGCTGAATGCCACTTCAGGGAGATGGGATAGGGAACGGCATCTGTGATGGAGAACTCACGCACTTTGAAGGCAGGTGACAGTATTGCGCACTGAGGACATAGAATCAGTGTGTAAGCAAGAGCAGCAGGAAAAAAAAGTCGAGAAGTGTATAAGTGTGTTTCATATAGTAAACAGATGGTTATTCAGAGTGTGTGACCCCCTAATGGACAGGATTGAGCAACAGGAAGGGTGGAGACCAGCTTTGAGAAGAAGAGTGGGGTTTGTACCTGCAGGGCACATCCTCTGGCCACTGCTTCGTCAGCATTCAGTGTGGTGCTCAACTCCTTCCCAAAGAATTTGCTGATTCTCTCTTTGACAGCCGGGATCCTGGAGGCTCCGCCCACAATCTCAACAGAGTAGATGTCATCCTTTTTCAGCTCTTGCGGAGAAAACACGTTTTTTGTTTGATTACAAGGGGGAGAACCTGCATACATCGCAGTCTTTTAACTTTTAGTAAATGAAGTAAAGTGATACTCACTTGCATGTTCCAGCAGACTATGCAGTGGAGGCTCTACTCGGGTCAAAATGTCAGCACACATCTCTTCAAACTGACCCCTTGTGCAAAAGAAAAGGTGGATATTGTTTTAATGATGGACATGAATTTAAGAGAAAGGGAATTATTCATTATTCCTGCTGATTTTGGACCAACCTGTTCAGCTTTCCAGTCACATCAATGTCATTCATAAAGCACTCAATGTTCAGTGGCAGGTCTGAGGAATTGGCGCTCATCAGTTTCTTCAGTTTTTCACACTCCTGGTAGAGCCTGACCAGAGCCCTGGGCTTTGACCTGACATCCAGTTTATACTTCTTGGCAAATTCCTCACAGAAATGGTTTACAAGAACTTCATCAAAGTCCTTTCCTCCCAACTCGGGGTCACAGGCTGTCGCAAGAACCTGTGAGACATCGAGGAGATGCCAGGAAAGTTGTGACACAAAACTTCTCATACATTGATTGAGTAAGGATAGATATTTATGATTACATTATTTTAATGGTCCTTCACCAAAGAGGTGATGTTTTCAACTGTGTTTGTTTGTCTGCTCATTATTAGGGCTGTGTTAGAATAACAGAAGAGATTACCATGACAACTGTTGGGAAAATGTGATACAATTCAGGGAGGAACACAGATTCAGATTAAGGGGCAGTTGCAGGTTTTTTTCCTCTTTGTTTTGACACTTGTTGATTATGTGAAACAGTTAATCAAATCAACACATATTTAGAGGACAGATTCATTTGTCTGGAGACACTGTATAATCTGGTATAGTTGCTGAATTTGTCAGAGGGTGTTTGTAAACACGCTATTGGTCAAATGATCAACTCTGTCCCACAACACAAGTAGGACTTGATGTGTGCACATGGTACATTACAAGTGACATTACTGTTGGAGCATTATACTTGTTGTAGACATGCTGATATGTTACAAGTAAATGAGGCTAACCACTTGTCCAAACAATGCGAGAAACCATTGCCCACAGGAAAACAATAAGGAAATGAGGAAATACAGGCAGAGAGCAGCATCTCCGCAGATGAACACATCACCAGAGTCTTAAAGTGGCTCATTCAAGATGATTGTGAGGGATTGCTTCTGGCTACTTTTGACATCATTATTATTATTACTGTTATCTAAGAACAAGGAAAATCCTGAATGCTTGATGTTCAAGTGTACTTTAATTATTAAGGGGACTGTTGGTCTTAGCAGAGGTGCTATTCTGCTTTATAAAGCACTAACATGAATCATTACTACTTAATCTCAGACAAGGCATGAACTGTAAGGCTATTTGCATCTAACTTCCTGTTTACTGTTCCATCGGTGATATGAGACAGGCTTACAAGTTTTGCTTGCACTAGCAAGGGAGTAAAATTGTAAAGCATCTAGAATAGCTTCCTCGTATGGAAAGCTGATAACAGGAAACAAGTGAATTTTAAATCTACAACCGTTTCTGGAAAAACTGTGCCACAGGCTTCAATCTCCCCAATCAAAACACATTTTCAATAAAGGATTCCGAACAACCATACAGGAATGTACGGTATGTTGATGAGCACACACCTTGAGTTTACCCTTGTTGAAGGCACACACTGATGTCTGGAATCCAGAATGGCCCAGGTCCACAAACACCACATTTCTGGCCTTCTCCTCGGGAGCAGGCAGATCTTGTTTGTAGATCCCATACGCTAATGCAACTGCAAGGGAAATTGTTGAATTATTAATGGCAAAAACAAGAGCAGGAATGGCAGCAGAGCTGCCGCCACAACTATAATATCGCTTATCTCTATCATGCACATCACTGCCAAAGCCCTACCCCATACACATTCAAGTACAGACCTGCAGTTGTCTCATTCATGAGCCTCAGGCAGTTGAGTCCAGCAATCTGAGCAGCATCTACTACTGATCTCCTCTCAGCATCGGTGTAGTAGCAGGGGACCTGGTTACATCAGAGACACATTTGAAATTAATTCCTCTTTCAACCAACCGTCTTTCCTGTTCAACTTAGAGAGTAAACCTCAGAACTCATGACCCAGTTGAACCGACTCAAAGGGGTGATTACACCTTTCCCACTGACAGACTTGCAGTGTATTTTGTATCGCTGATGCATCATCAGTGCATCAAGGGTGACGTGAGGGGAAACAAACCATGGAACTCAGTGTTGGCTCTCTGACAACATTGCCATGGTAACCTGCCTCATAATCTCTCCTTCTCCTCGAATCAGGAGAAACTCCCACACCTTTCTGACCAGTGAAAAAGAGGTATCAGAGGTATCCATCGCAGTGAGCGGTGTCACGGAAGACTTACAGAGACGACGCAGTCGGCCACAGGCTTCTTCAGGGCATTCTCTGCCGTCTCCTTCAGCTTTGTCAGCAACATGGCGGTGACCTGCTCAATGCTGAACACCTTCTCCTCCTCCATGTACATCACCTTCAGGAACAGACAAGATCAACAGAGACTTGTGTTAGACTGCTGTCAATCATAACTCCATTGTGGCTACAATGTTCACAGTGAAGAGCTGAAAGATCTTAGCACTGGTCTGTGATGTCCTCCACAGGAATCACTTTGTGAAGATTATCTCATCAGAGTGAGAATCTTTGGTTTTTGTTTAATACGGAGCTCGCCGTCAACAATCATCCAAACTCTAATGCAAAAATCCCATTTACTTTTTAATGGAGGCAACCAGTGCGACGAGAGCTTCCGAATTTATGAACTCAAAACATATCATCAAAATGTGAATTAGTTGCGATCTCTGAGAGGCTTGAGTATGAATAATTTACCGGTCAGTGTCTGCATATTCATAAAACATTCTATAACATCAATCCTACTGTGAATCTGGCTTGTTCTTCTCTTACCTTGATGCCAGTGGTTCCTGTGGGCATTTGTGAAATATCATAAACCAAGCTGTTTTTGAGGCGCTGCACATACGGGTCTGACAACGCCCTGCCATGAAACCTCTTGAAGCCCTGGACAGTGTTCTTGCAGTTTGTGACAACCTGTTCACCAGAGAAAAACATTTTGTTTGTTTTTTACATCAGACTGCACCAAAGCAAGAACGGGGAGATTAAAGCAGAGAAATATTTATTGCAATTCTCCTCACATTAATAGCAACGTAGCAAAAGTTCATGTATGTACTTAAATCATAGTGAAGAGGTGTAATAAAAATGACTTTTAATGTTTAATCTTGATGGAAATCAGATGTCCTTCAGTGATACATATACATGAAAACATTTCAAAATGGAGGAATTAAGTGTACTAAATAACACATATTTAAAAGTTACAGTGTGATACGTAACAGGGATGAATTGGCAAAATGTATTATGTAAAAATGCACTGATATGTTGCCATAGATGTACATCACTGGATTACCAATATCAATAATCAGCTAAATGAAAAATATTAGTTACAATTAATAGTGCTCAATGATCATTATCATGATCATGTGCGTGGTAACCTGGCTACCAGATCATTACCACCAACTGCTCCCTGACTAGAACCTGGTTAGACCGCATCCACTGTCACGTGAGAACACACCTGGCTTTTTGCAGCTGCACCAATGGAGCGATTCCGGGGTCCAAAGGAAACACAGGCTCTGAAAGCAGGGGGAAAAAAACACAATTCAGTCATTTCCACCACGACTGTCTGTCGTATACACACGGGGACAGATTAAACCAGTAATATCATGGTAAATCCATACGATCCTGGTTGCCATGTGTGTTTACTCTACACAGTAAATTGTCAGTATCTTCGGGGGTAATGAGGTTTAGATGACCGAGTACAATGGGCTCGTGGAGCGGCTCTGACAGCCTGGTTCCGGCCTCCTCCCATCATGCGCCCATTCACTGCCCGCAGCGAAGAAACCCCCATCATCTGACCCGCGGCTCACTTCTCACAGTCTGAGCGTGAACTCGACGGAATAGGTGCGAGGAGACGTGCGGTCGTCCCGGTAGGAGAGCCGGAGTCACCGTTACATTCTGCTCACAATGGGCTCCCTCTCGGCTAACGCTAGCTTTAGCCCTCACATGCCGCTTCCTGTTGTGAAATCCGTTAGCATGCTAGCTAGCCGGTTTACAAGCCGCGTTAGCTTTGCCTCAGATCGGGACAAGTGTTGATGTTTGGCTTCGCGTTCGCTTCCGGTACAGACGACGCGACATAAACGGGACGGGGTGGTGAGAGCTGGGGGTACTCACGGTGTGCTTCGGTCGCTGTATTCATTGGCGACTGTTTCAATCCCTCCGGCTCTGGCTACCGCTACATAGCAGCTCATGAAGCCGACGTCAAACCCGACAACTGACATCTTCACGATGGTGGTGGATGTGCGGAGAAACTCGGCCCGGTGCTTAAAAAAATAAAATAAAACCAAAGCGGCAGTAGAGGATGCTGTGGGTGTCGGGTCAGAGGACGGTGCTACACCCTGCTTCTTGTCCCATGAAAGTGAGCGGCAGCATGCGGTAGGTTCACCGGCTGATGCGTGAGAGCGTTCAGGAATCTTCTGTCTGCGCCGCTGACCAATCCGACTGCAGAGACGCTGCGCACGAGAAAGGTGCGACACCTACAGGCCAGCAGCGGCGCCCTCCGGTCTGTCTCCGGCCCATAATAAGATGTACCCATGTCCACCTGACAGTGACATGACAGATCCATACACAGTGGGCCTGCATACGGTTTGGCGTACATATTGTATTGGAAAATCTTATCATGGTTTTATTTACACAGTTCAATTAGTAGTCTAGTGTGCATATACTGTACATGTTTATTTCAACATCGCCTTTGCCAAAATACAAGTTTGCATCACCAGTCGCTGCTCAAGTACAACGCTTAGCAGAAATACTTCCAACGAAAGGTGTCAATTATAAGACGGCAGCGGCTCAGTGGTTGAACGGTCGTTCTGAATAAGCGGTTGAAAATGGCATAACAGAGTATTACGTTTGTGGTATTTGTTTGACATATAAGAAAAAGTACAGTAAATGTTGGTTCTTGATGGGCAGTCAGACTCAGTAACTGTTACTCATCAGTATAGGCCATGTAGAACCATTATTGGTGAACTGCTTTTAAGGTGGATCCCACAATGCAAAGGAGTGACTATGACTGACCTTTGGAGCCAAAATGCCATGTGTAGAGAAATGAGTCCAATTTAGTTTCATTCTATTGCCTTCCATTCATTCTCTTGTCCACCTCTCATCTGCTGCTGAAACAATTACATTTTCCCTGTGTGCAGTCAATTTAGTTTCATTTTACAGGTAACACCTTTGTCATCTGAATGAAAAAGTTCACTAGTGTGAGTGCAGTTCTTTAAAAATCTCATGAAAATATCTAAGAAAGGCTGAATCATGGTGACTGGAGTTTTCAGTTCTGAGACACAGACAGGAGGACAGTTTCCTAGACCAAGAATCTTAAAAATATCAGAAAAATGTTACATCTTAATTTTCTTGTGATTATCAACACATGACCAAAAAGCCCAAAATCTTCCACTTTGAAAAATATAAAAACAGGTCAGCAAAAAAATCCCACCTCAAAGACATAGTGACTAGTCATTTTAAAATCACCTCCCGCTATGAAATAACATAAATGATCATCTGTCTGATGGGAACACTGAACCAAACCAATCTGATTTCATATACAGTAAGTTCTTTATTGGTTAGATTTACAGAGCTTGGATTCAGAAGAGAGGGCAGCTTTCAGAAGGTGGTAGCGGTTTAAACATCATTCTCAAAGTCTGCAGGATTCTTCCTCTTGGACGCTGCATGGTAATTGTTGCCCCACGTGTAGACCATGTACATGACCACAATTGCTGCAAAACAATAAGATCACAAAGCAAATTTAAACATGGGTTTCAAAAATAGTTTATTGTATCAAAAGTTTCTCAGTCAACTCTTCTGCGATGAGTTCAACATCAAGGTCTTTAAGCAGATAGTGAAAAACACAATCTGATTACAAACTTTCTGTAATGGATGCATTGTATGTTGTATCTAAAAGTCACCTTTACCTGCTACACAAACACATTTGATTATCCAAAATGTGTGCACTTGTTGTGCACCGACATCACAATGTGTCAACTTTCACCTTAAGGCTTGTAATTAAATCCATAATGGGCGCAGGGGTCAGGGCAGATACGATCTGGCAACAGTCTAAATTAATATACAACACACTGAACACAAAGGCAAACACTCACGGGGGGCAAATCTGAAGACAGATGATCTGAACCGTCTCCAGACATTGGGGATTCCCTTGGAGAAGTAGTTGGGGAAGGCCCTCTGCTCAAACGGGGACAGGCTGTATGTGATGACATGCCTGACCTTGGCCAAATCTCCAAAGTGGAGACCCATGATGACCTGGGAGCTGATGGAAAAACAAAAAAAAACATTTACAGATGTTAAATGAACAGACCAATACTAGAATAAAAATACATCTGAATTCATATTGGGTGTTTATGTCAAACTATCCCGTCAGTGACTCACAAATCTGGTGATCTTGGGAGAAAAATCTACTCTTAAAAGTGATTTAGAGCAACAACAAAAAAACAATGAACCCACCCATTAACGCATTCAATAAATGTAAATCTGACTGATAAAGCAGTGGGAATGCCAAATCTGCTGAAATATGTGCTGCAAAAGGATTATGTCTCTACTCTCCACTTCCAGACAATATTTTGCCACTGAGATCAAAGGTTTACGTGCCTTTGATGATAAGACTTGACAAAATGCATGTCACAGAAAGAGTTAGGCGGTTGCAGAAACAAGCATTTCATTTAAATATTGTGAAATCTTATTTCGAAACGTCTTTCACCTGTGAATGATTGATGGCAGATTCTGTAACACTAATCTAATACTGTACACATGTTAAATAATCAAATCCATATCAGGTAAAATAAATATTCCCTGCACTCTAATTTGATGGCACGTAAATTAGTTTATATTAACGCAGTAAAAGCTCTTTTTAAAAATCCTTTCCACACTGGCAGGTAAATAACTGATGTGACCGTAACAATCGGAATGGTTATTTGTAATGGAATGATTACGATCATACTTAGGCGAGTCATTTGTTTACACATGAAAAACTTTGTCTTTAAATCCCATAATAACGTCGTTGAGGAGTACTTACAATGATAACAATCAAAGCATGGGCGCGAAGGGATCTATTTAACAACAAGACTGCGAATTAACGCGTAAATGTGCGCGAGGTCACACAGGACGTGCATTTAGCTGTTAGCCGCTAGTGTTAGCACCAACAACTAGCTTTGAGCGGCCACCGTACAAATAGACACGCAAAACGATTCCGTAACCGCTGCGTCACCGACCCGGTTTAGTCCCACGCTATATAATAACTAGAGAAACTGCTACGAAGATACTATCATTCGTCTCTTGATTAAAATCGAGTTAAATTGCCGAGTTTCGGGTATTGACATTGGGACTTACCGTGCTAGGTTTAACCGATGTTTCCTAAGGTACAGTGCGTACCCTTCCACTTTATACTAGCGTCGGTTGTCCGGGGGCCTTACCGCCATCTGTCGGCCCGGAGGGTGATCACCAAACCCGGTGATCACTTCTTACCATAAAACCATTCTTCCATTTGGTTTTGTAGTTATCTGCTCATTTAACTGATATCAGTTTGTTTAGAAAGATGACAACATTACATACTTCAATGGAGAATGAATTTTACACCCTCCACCACTGCATGGGTTCGATTACCAAAAGGGACAGTATGTAAAACTTGTTTGGCGTACAATGAAGTCAAAATTGGCCCCACATTCTACATTCACCAACACAGGATGTTGTGTGTACACCTGTGCTAAATAACCAATCACTTCATGGTATTATATACATGCATATATTATTGTTGTTATCATCCATTTAACATTCTGAGACATGCTCTGATATTTCAGTGATTTCCAAGAGAAGAATGCATGGATCTTCAGCCTTGGAGGAGGGTGTGTGTAGCTACAGTATATAGTGTGTTAATTCATCAAGCCGTAGGCAGACAGTCAGTCGTTATGCCTGCAATTTTTTTTATTTTCCAACTTTTCAGAGAACATGTCAACATATTCCATGTCAGTTGTTCATGTCCCTAAGCAGAGCAGAGCCACACAGTGAATTCATTCAATTTGCATAAATAGATATGACATGCATTTAGTCACATTTACAATGTAAGTCGATGGCAGTTAATTCATATGTATACAGTCACTCAGTGACCAGAGGTAATAAATACACGCTGAAACCTTGACAACTTTCATTCTGGACATTGTTAAGACAGACGTCTGTAATCCCCAGGAATAAAACCATATGTAAAAGGTTGGATTAAGGGTTTGTGACTGCTCTTTCAGCTTTGATCCACAACAGGGTTACTTAAAACATGGCAACTGTGTTCAAATAAAGAATAATGACAGACCACCCACCCAAAATAAATTAACAAAAAATAACTTAAAAAAAACTACTTAAGGCACACATTTTCTTCTTCAGTTGTGTGAGACTTGATACCAAACGGCAAGATGAACGAGAGGATGCACCTGCAGCCTCTTTTGTAACAAAAAGGAACTAAATGACATGTTTTCCCGCATTTCGAGGATAAAATACTTCTTGTTTAAGTAAACACACCTGCTCCAGATCACGCACAACTATTATACTTGCATAATGACGACACTGTGAGGTAGAGTCCACCTGCGACGATTGTTGGAGGGTCGCTCTGGTCTGCGCGCCGGCTTAGCGACACGTGCAACCAGTGGCGACCATGTCCTCCAGATTCTTATAGAGGTAAGAGCCGTCCTCTACGAACATCATGACACTCAGGGGGCTGTAACGGGAGGGAATGCACGAGGGCTGGGGCACAGAGTCATCCAGCTTCTCGTAGATGGTGTTTTGCACCATGGTGTGGAGGGGTGACCGAGAAAGGAAGTCCACTGTCCTTGGACAGCTGCCTCTGCAGTATCTGGGGTTGTACTTTGGAGGATAAGCAATCCAGTGGTCCAGGTTGAGTCGGCTGAATTTCACCCAAAAGTCATACAGGGCGCAGTGACTTGATTGTGCCACAGAGCCGGGGAGCAGCTCGGGCAGGTGAATATCTGCGTTTTTCACGCCTCCCTTGCTCTTCGGAGATTGCCTCTTCCATCTCTTCTTACGTCCGAACCTCTGCTCTGGTTTGAGCACCGCCTGCTCGTGAAACGCGTTTGGCCGATCACCGGCTTCGTCGTCGAACAGGGACTTTTGGTGCTGGGTGTCGCTGGTGTTGTTGAGGTAAAGAAGCAAAGGAGGGGGCGTCAGGGTGAACTCCGACGGGCTCCTCCGCCCATCGCCCTGGACGCTTGGTTCCTCTGAGCAGGTGATGTTGATGAGCAGGTGTACGCTCTTCTTGTGGGACTTCAAGAGAGGCCGGACAAACGAGGTGACGTCCACTTCCACCCAGTTCTTCCTGCTTCCCCTCCCGTCTGTGGTGAGGTTGACGGCGTGGTGGATCATGGGACACGGCCAACACTGGTTTGACTGCCCCTGCTCCTCGATGCTCAGAGAGCAGAAGGAGGTCGTGGGTGTTGCAGTGTCGCGGTCAAAACTGTACAGCAGTGTGGACTTGAGGAGCTGCTCTTTACTCCTGACTTGGTTGAGACTGTAGGAGAGATCGTGCAGGCAGCACTCTGGAGAAACACATTAGAACAATGAAAATCGCACCACGTGTCACTCCTCAAACAAGTCATACTGGAACAAGTGACTACCTCTATCATGGTCTTTGTTTACATCTGTTTTGGTCGGTTGTCAACAGGATTGACTTTGGAGTTAATGAGATTTGACAAAATATCAAATTCTATCATCAGAAATATATAAATAATCATACTGATGTTTGTATGACTGTAATCAGCCCAATGAACGCATCCTTATATTTACATATGGGAGCTGGTCCTCTCCATGGAGTCTGCCATGTTGGACCACCATGACTTTTACAGGAGCACAGGCTGGAATAAGTAAACACCTTTCGCTGATGATGACGGAGAGTTCTTCTGAGTGCTTGGAAGTGAACACAGAACTTTAAACTGCAACTTCAACCCTAGATGTCACTCTGAACTCTACGGAACGTGACCTTTAACCTCTATCAGAGGGTTCCATCAACAACACACAGGTCGAGCTTTCATTTGAAACTCCACGTTATGAAAGAGTGCATTTCCCGGAGAACTGTCACTTCACTCTCACCTTTGTTACCACGAGCCAGACACTCGTCCTGAGGTCTGATCAGCCGCAGCATGTTGTATGCTTCCGTCCCGTCCACACTCCAGTGCTGCCTGGACGCTGACTTCTTGTAAACCTCGGTCAGATACTTCACGTAGCGGTGGTCGGGCTTCACCCTCCTCTTGTTGCCCGGGCTCCAGCCGGCTCCTCTGTGCTCCGACAGGGCTTTGAGCAGCGGGGAGAAGATGCTGTTGTACGGGGAACTCGGCTCGCCCAGGCTGCGCAGCGCCGCGGTGGTGGAGGAAGAGGAGGAGGAGGAGGCGGCGGCGGCCAGAGAGGAGGCGAGCACCGGGCGGCTGCAGGTGAGCAGCAGCAGCAGCAGGAGGACGACGACCACGACGACGACGACCGAGCGGAAACAGCAACGGCAGGCCGACATGGGCTTTGGGGTTTCCATCATAAACAAACGGCGGGGCCGCTGGAAGGGCCGAGAGACTGCTGTCCACCGAGAGCCCGACGTCAGCGGCACCGAGCACGTGGCGACGCTCATCAACACGCACAGGTGTTTGCAATCAACGCCATCATGGGCCCAGAGGAGGAGAAGACATCCCGCTGCATTAATGAGACGGTGCGAGACACAGAGGCACGACTTTCACGCCGAGTCCAGTCTGTGACTTTGTTATCACATCATGAAGTACAGGAACCACGCGCGGCCAAATAAAAGGCACTGGCAACACACCCCACTCAAGTCACCCCCACTTCCGGTTCAGGTAGGACTGTATCCACTGAAGGTCCAAGTGAGTGTGTATGATTTAGGGAGACAGGGACTGATACACTGCATATACAATTATGATTTCATAATAACATTGAATGTGCAATTTGAGAAGAGATCATTTATGTTTGAAGAAATTGATTTTACTGAATGTTTTGATGAGTATGAACCAGTATGAACGGAATGGAAAT